>PVJC01035876.1:0-18007 GCA_004026665.1 Murina feae | reverse complement strand
ATGAGAGCTACATTCTGAGAATAAAAATGAATGCGCACAATTTATAGAACATTTCGCAGAGATACATACATTAGACCTGACCAAGCTGCACAACATTAAAATGTTTTGTGGATTGGCAAATTATGCATTTTATTCCAGGAGAGAGAGAGTGAGACACACAGAGAGAAAGTGAGGGAGAGAAATTGAAAAGAAAGAAGAGAAAAAAATAAGACGATGTCCTAATGACTTATTATGAAGAAAGCAAAGGTGATCATGCTTTATCTCAAGGCCAGATCTAAATAATGATTATTTTACTTCTGCTTTTCTTACAGGTCACATTTGCTTTAATATTCCATGGTGGTAGAGCATTTGGATCAAAATATATAAATATTCTGGAATGATTGATTTTTTTTCAATGTTCCAGCTTAGAGCCATTTCAGGCACCTTAGAGTATTCTTAAAATCATCGTCATAAAAACTTTACTATGTTTACCACCCCATTGAACATAAAAAATTCCACATTCAGAGAGATTTAGAATGAGAAACACACATTACAAGTCCAAGTTAGTAATTGAAAAAAAACAAGTATTGATATCCTAGTTATTGATTCCCTGCTTTGTTGGTGCTTCCTATAACTATCATCCACTTGGCAGAAATATGTATCTATATATATTACTTGTATTCCTCAGTGGATTGATGCATTTTTATAGGCATCTGAGTGATGTGTGTCATCATCTGGATTAAAAAAAAAAAATCAGCACTGTGATGTCTCTGTGTCAGTGCTGCATTTATTTCCCTATTTCCCATAAGCCACAGGGGGGAAAAAAGGCAGCTGCCCAGAAACATGTGAATTGGGCTGCGAAAATCATGAGTGGGCATCAGGGTCAAGGGGGCCATAAAGAAAAGTCATGTTTTTTAGCTTCTTTGTAGTTTACTGTGTGAAGGTTTTTATTATTATTATTAAGCAAAACAAAAAAAAAAAAAGGTAGAGATAGGGATGCTTCTTATATCAATCTCTATATTTTCAAGTGAAAATTTTTTTTTCAAAAAGTAAAGCAATAAAGTACTGAAATATCTTCTTAGGGCAAGGTGGAAAGTTCTGTACACTCAATAATCCCAAATTACTAACCAGACACCAGTTAAGAGGATGGAGGCATTGTGTAGAGATTTGCAGACGGGACCCAGGAGATGTGGGTTCAAGTTTTGAGTGTAGAACCAATTAGCTTCATGACCTTGGATAAGCAATATTTTTGTAACCTTTTAAAAAGTAAAGTATAGTTGACATGCAATAGAATATTACTTTTAGGTATACAACATACGTGTGCAGTGTTTAAAACTTTGAACGTATGAAGAACAACACGTAGGAAGGGAAATAAAACTCTGATATTTCTGTAGGCAGGAGGGCAGACATTGATCAGGCCTGGGTTCCAACTTCAAATCAAAGGCAGAGAACAAAAATGCTGAATGTCCTCCTGTGTCTTTTTGAAAGGGAGGCCGGATGAAACCCTGTTAGTTTTCTTCAGGAAGAAGGAGCTGACTGCTATTCTATTCCCTGAAAACAGACGCAGAAGGAGGCAGTTATGCCTCAGTAACCTGCTGCACAGAACAAACAAAAATGAAATGCAGGCATAGTGAAGGAGAGAGGGGATTTGATTAAGACGAAGTAGAGATGGAATGCTTACCAAGATCTTAGCAAAAATAAAAAATTTTTAGAGTGGGTAGGGATCACCACATCATGACAAAATCCACAAAACCTAGAAGTGAAGTAAACGGAAAACTCTAATGTAAGAAAAAATAAATCATAAAAAAATAGCAGATAGGAGAAAGCATAGCTCTCTTCTTTTGAAAGGACTTTAAAGTCTAAAGTCAGTATTTGAAAGTAACTAATCCTACATAATAAAAGGGTAATATGCAAATGGACTGAACAGCTGAACAACCGGTCACTATGATGCACACTGACCACCAGAGGGCAGATGCTCAATGCAGGAGCTGCCCCCTTGGCAGTCAGTGAACTCCCACAGGGGGAGCACCGCTCAGCCAGAAGCCCAGCTTATGGCTGGTGAGTGCAGCAGCCATGGCGGGAGCCTCTCCCGCCTCCATGGGCAGCACTAAGGATGTCCAACTGGGAGCAGGCCTAAGCTGTCAGTTGAACATCCCCTGAGGGCCCCTGAACTGTAAAAGGGCACAGGCTTGGCTGAGGGACCCCCCAGAATGCACTAATTTCATGCACCAGGCCTTCATATATATATAAACTCTAGTGGTAGAAACTTCTCAAGAGCAAAACAACATCTTATTTATATCTCTTGTCCTATTGTGGAACAATGTCTGGTTAATGGTTTAAGTTCTTTAACTCAAAAGTTGGAGTGATTCCGTAACCTTTGTCTGGATAGGTTTGATATAGAAAACTGCAATGGATTCATGGGATGAGCAAGGAATCACTTCTGTAGGCATTGTTCATGAGAATAATTACGGTTTTAAGGGAGACTAACATCTCTGAAGAAGGAATTTTAAAAACACTTCAGATACTCACTTTGGAAAGTCAGCGCAAGATGCTTTTGAAAGAAGAGACAGGCAGTATTGCACATGTCCTTAGAAAGAGAAAAATGTATCAATTATATTCTGCATGACTTTACCTAGTCTAGAAATTTGTAAAATTAATGATTGACTTTCTTGTAAAATAAGATGTAAAGAAGAGCGTGAGGATAGAAATCAAGCACAAACTTGATTATTAAGATGATGTCATTTAATGAATATATGAATGTATTTTTCTTGTGTGCACCTATGATCTTTTAAACAAATAAAATCAACCAGTTGTAATGAAAAGATAATTTTTTAAAAAAATGCTAGGAAGGCCAAAGTAAAACAATTTATTTTCTTTTATTTCCATCTAAAGGAGTACCTGTAATGCATAAATCTCTAATATAACAGTGTATGTGTTGTGTACATGCAGGCATGTAGAATTCTAGGAAGAGACAAGAGATGTCCAAAGCAGGTAAACTAACTGAGAACCATGTCAGCATATTTACTGATACATTTCCAGTGCCCAGAAGAGTGGAAGATATATATTAGATATAAAATTAATATGTGTGGAGTTATTAAATAAATGCATGAGTAAAATATGAATGTATCCATACTAAGAGGCTTTACTTGAGCAGAAGTGACACAGCAGCCCTGATCGGTTTGGCTCAGTGAATAGAGAGAGCATTGGCCTGCGGTCTGAAGAGTCCCAGGTTCGATTCCGGTCACGGGCCTGTACCATGGTTGTGGGCACATCCCCAGTAGAGGGCGTGCAGGAGGCAGCTGATCGATGTTTCTCTCTCATAGAAACGTAGATGTTTCTAGCTCTCTATCCCTCTCCCTTCCTCTCTGTAAAAAATCAACAAAATATATTTTTAAAAAATAAGTGATACAGCAGAGTACTTCCAATATACAATACAAGTCAAATCTACCTTTGGAGTAATGAAAGCCATTATTGAGAAAATGGACCTTGAGGAATTAATTTAACAAACACTATAGATTTCATTAGAACATTTTGAGGAATCACTTGACTTGGCATTGATTTATTAAATGATCATAATGCTCTATAATAGCCCTGACCTTCAACCAAAAGAAAAATGAAATAACAAGTCATATTGCCTACTTGTGAAAATTAATCGGTCTTTAAGGTAATTAAACAGACTTTATAATAAATTAACAGCTCCTATTTTTCAAAGTGCATGTTTTCCACTTCAAAAAAATTGCTTTGGAAATAAGAAATATAGTACTATTTGCTACAACCCAGTTTTCTATAATATATTACTAATGATCCATTCTTTTTTCATTCAGAAACAGTGGAATGTAACTTAAAAATATGCAAAAATAGCAAATCATGCAAAGTCATTATCTATGGCAACTGAAGATTAGGAAATACTTTGGTTAGAGCAAAATTCTGTATATAATTAGAAAGTAACGCAGTTAGAATATATTTATGTCTTATAAAGTACTTCTCAAAGAGAAGTTTTGGCTCGAAGGGGTCTTGGGGGGGAAATGAGACATATGTAATACTTTTAACAATAAATTTTTTAAAGAGAAATTTCAAAATTATTTGAAAGAAGACAATACTTAATTGGGTGTTTATATTTACCAGAGATTTTTATTAAATATAAATAAATACAACAGAGCAAGTCAGTTGTAGTTTATTATCTTTAGTAATGACCATGGTGTAGTGGAAAGAACATTCAACTTGGAAGCCAGAAATCTAGATTTATATTCCGTATTTAGTTCTGATGAATTCCATGGGTGATTTTGAAACTAATTACCTCACCATCTTGTACTTTAGTGACCCTAACTATAAAATGAAGGGGTTGAACCAGGATCCCTCAGTGATATCCTGTAGCAATATGCTCTATATCTATATCTATATCTATATCTATATCTATATCTATATCTATAGCGATAGCAATATAGATATATAGAGAGAGAGAGCGAGAGAGACTTAAAAAGATGTCTTGGAATGATAATAAATGAACACTTTGTTGTAAATGGATCTCACTCTCCTTTGTATCAAATTTACAAATTGTGGAACTGAGAAAAACTCAGTAATGGTAGAACAAGAGATTATTCTGAAAGATAACATTCATGAAACCAATGAAAATCGCTAAAATTAAAATATAACCCCTATTAGTTTTGCTGAGCAAATTGTTTTTCAATAAGTGCTATTTAGCTTGTTGAGAAAATGATTTGTGCATTTTCACTCTTAAAGCTGTGCATCATTTTAAAAGCTCAAAGGCTGAGGCTCATAACCTGGTTTCCCAGTCAGACAGAGATTCACTCTAACCCAGAGGTACTCAACCATGGCGGTCAATCAGAATAATCTGTGACATTTTTAATTAAAAAGAAAGAGAAGGAAGGAAGGAAGGAAGGAAGGAAGGAAGGAAGGAAGGAAGGAAGGAAGGAAGGAAGGAAGGAAGGAAGGAAGGAAGGAAGGAAGAAATCAAGGAAAGAGAGAAATTTTTAAAAGCTCATTCCTGGGTTCCATTCCTGACCAACTGAATCCATGGATGATGGAGCTCAGATCTCAGTATTTCTTAAAAGTTCCCCTACCTGATTCCATTTGCAGACAAATAATACTACTACAGCTCACTTTTCCTCTTCATGTACGTATTTAATGTATTTGGAGAAAAAGATTAAATTTAGGCTGAACTTGACCCAACTGACCTCTCCCAAGCCCAATAGAGTGGAGGCAGCTATTATGATCTACCCTAACCTTTTTCTTCTAGTGAGACACATAAGAAAACGTCTGGGTCTACTACCCCGTAAGAAAGAAAAGCAAATTATTTGCATTAATAACATGCATTTTTGGTTCTTTTAGATGCCACCTCTTTTATACTTTTAAAAGTTTTACATTTTAGTAAATGTTGGATTTTTAAAGCTACACTATGCTGCCATAATCTAATTCAAATCATTCTATTTGCAGAAAAGAACATTAAAGCTTAGCAAGTGAAAATGGCTTGCATGCAGCAAAAGAGCCCCAAATTGGCAGAGCTAAATCGGGATCCAAGTTTCCTGATACCCATTTCATTACACATTAAACCCTGGTGCCCCATGAGATTTTAAATTTCTGGCATAGAAAAGTCTGAGAAATGTTATGGCTGTTGGGAAGTCTGGCATTAGTAACCTCAGTCTCTTAAATTCCTTGATATAGAATGCATTTCTGCATGTTTGTTGCCAAAGTTATATGTATTTTGTTAATATTTGCTATTATTAATCTTCTAAATGAACATTAACTATTATAAAGCCTACCACTTTCTTTACATTTGTCAAACACTTTTATGAGTTGTTAGTCAGGAAGGTATTCATCATAAATTCACTCTGAATTCTGAAAACAACATAAAAGGAAATCTTCATCAGGCTTATCGTCTTTCAGATGGAAATCCAAATGCCGTGTGGTATTCAGTAATGCAGCAGTTAATAACATGGTCTTTGCAGTCAGACAGAACTGGTTTCAAATTCTGGCTAGTCGACTCTCAGAGCTAGGGCTACAGTGATGTGTGTGAGGTACTTGGCCTGGTTTTTTTCTCATAAGCATATGGATGATGGTGAGATGATGAGGTTAACAATGACAGCAATATCCAATCTGAGCACTGGTGAGGATTAGCTTGGACAATGTACAGCAAGGTTTTAGCCTATTGCCAAGCATAGAATAAGCTCTCACTAAGTGTTACCTATTTTTAATATTATCAGTAATTATTTATCCTTCAAGCTTATTTATGCCAAATAGTATTTAAATGAATATCAAATAGATTGAAAATGTAGTCTTTTAAAAAACTGATTTCCCAACCAGTGAGGTTGATAGAAACCTCAAACTTGATATATGTAGACCCAGGAGGTTGATGTGGGTTGTCCCAAATTAGAGAATATGGGGGCTAGGAGCCTGAACCAAGAAGGGATGATGGACATGGAAATGGGAGCAAGCTCAGGGAGTTGAAACTTTCGTGGAGTCGGGAGTTTCCCTGTAGAAAGGCAATGACAATAACAGGAAATCTCTCATATGCATGGGCATTGCCCAAATAATTGAATATGCAAGTTAAATGCAGGCATGTTTATTACTGTCCTAGGAAGAAGTCACAATGATGAAAAAGGATAAAAACTGCATACTGTTATATTATTAGTGGAGTATGACCATGCGTAAATGCATCTGTGTAAAATGTGTATGTTTGTATGTCATATATAATGCATGTAAGTATGCCTGGCCCATAGCCCTTATCTCTTCCACCAAAGGGCTTAGGATCAGCAATATCCCAATAGCTATGAGCTCACCTAGAACCCAGATCTATTTCTAAATACTATTTCCTGTTATAAAGAATGAAGACTCCTTGGAGAAAGAACGAATTCCAGTGCTGAGAAATACAAGATAACCTAGAAAATCTCATTATTTCAGAAAATAAGAAATTGTCCAATTAATGACTAGAGCATAAGAAAGGACAGAGAAACCAGTGTAAACAGATCAACTGGCTAACTCTGGGACAAATCAAGCAACAAAATAAATAATGAGACCAATAAATAATTTATTAAAATGGTAAGAAAACATGAAACTATATTGGTATGAAAAGGAGAAGGGAATGAAGGGTGGGTGGGTAGGTGGCTGGGTGAAAGGAAGGCAGGGATGGAAGGAAGGAAGAGGGTGCAAAAGATCAAGCATCTAGAGGGCCTGCTTAAACCACTGAACCAGCAAAAGGATGCTCACCAACATGGTCATGGTGGCTACATAATAGCAGAATTTGAAGTTACTTTATTTTCTTCTTTATTTTAGAATTGATTGGATTTTCTACAGGAAGCTTGAATTGTTTATATAATCAGAAAAAATGATATGTTTATTTTATACTAAGAAAAATGAAAGAGAAGGGAGAAAAGAAAGAAATGGGATTTGAGAATTAAGATGCTTGCGTAGTCCTGAAATATTCTCCCTTCTTGAAACACATATTAATTACCAACGGAAAATGAGTAATTTTACAGCAGAGAAGCCTGGCAGGCACCATCTAAATTAAAACTAATGCCACCAGAAAAAGCGCAAATCAAATTCAAGGAACATTTGATAAGATTCAGAGAGAAAAACACAACATTGTCTCTGAGATATTTCTCCCAAAGTTTCATAGCTTTCATCTTCTTAAGAGGGGATGTCAGTCTAGCTCAAGATAAGGCGCATGCTGCAAAATAAACTGGTTTGTAATCTCCAAAAATATGGAGGTAATGAAAGACACACACACACACACACACACACACACAGAGCTTTGGATGATTGAAGGAGACTAAAGAAATCTGACAATCCAATGCAAAATGTACTTCTGGACTGAAGGTTTTATAGTAAAGGGTATTATTGAGACAAATGCAAAAAGCTGAATGGATTCTAATGTTAGATGTATCAATATTACTTTTTTAAAAAAATTGATGCTTATATTAAGTTATTTGAGGATATTTTTGTTAGTAGAAAATGCACATTATGTATCTGTGGGTATTATGTTGGTAACTCTCAAATTATTCAAGAAAAATAAGATTTTCTTTAACGCTACTTACAGTTTTATTACCTTTAGGATATTTTAATATAAAATGATAATAACAACAACATTAACAATAACATAAATACCAGCTGTTGAGTGCTTTGAACTGAATAAGAAAGGTGGGTAGAATTTAAGTTCTTCAATGTTCACTCCATGTGGTTTTTTTGTGTGTGTGACCCACCTTTCTCTCATGTCCCCTGTCATTTCTGACATATAGTAGAAAAGTATCTTGTACTTTCGTGCCATAGGTATCATTTTTTGTGCTCTCTTTACAGGCATAAACATATAAAGTCCTAGTAAATAGACTTACTAAGTATGAAGAGAATTGTGTCTGAAAACACAAGACAGGAAGCTTTTAGGTTTCTTGGACAACAGGTGGTATAAAGAATGAATGGGGTGTTGGCTAAGGCATCTAAACAAGATAGAAAATGCACCTTCAAATTGGTATTTATGTATTGTCTGAGGGCTGAGAAGCTGTTGAAAGGACGCCATTATGAACCAAAGACATGTGGAATGAGGACAAAAGTAGGATGCTGTGAGATAATGATCAGGCCTGTGGATAAAATGTATCATGATGGCAGCTGCTCTACCTTTTAAAAATGACTTGTAGGAAAAAAAATGTCTCAAACAGAAAAATCTGTGTACCTAGAAACACACAGTGGTTTACTTCACTGCATGGATTCAGTCCTTGAGGTCAGAGAAATAAAATTTTGAACTCTAGATGTGCCAAATTGTTTTAATTAGCATTATCTCAATGTCTTTATCTGTAAAATGGATAAAAATGGTAGGTTGTTTTAAAGCTAAATGACTTGGAGTCTGAAATAATCTACTTGGAATATCCATTATACTATACTAGGGGCCCGGTGCACAAAAATTTGTGCACTCGGGGGGTAGGGGTCCCTCAGCCCGGCCTGTGCCCTCTTGCAGTCTGGGACACCTCGGGGGGTATGTCCACCTGCTAGCATGCCTGGCCAGCCTGGGTGAGGGGCTGAGAGCTATTTTCAGGCTGCCCACAGCCCCTTCAGGGTTAATGCACTGGGGGGTGGGAAGGCTGGTGAGTGCAGGCCTGGATGTTTCCCACCGGAGGGCCCATGATTGCACATGCCTGGTGGGCCCATACTGCTGAGGGGACACACCTGGCGCAGAGTTGGGTGGCAAGCCAGGGGCGGACGCTGGTGCAGAATCCCTCGGTGGGGCCCTGCTGCTGAGCAAACACACCCGGGGTGGAGCCGAGCAGCGGACTGGCTTCAGATGCTCCACACTGTGCAGCAGATGCTCCCGCATGCCCTGTGGAGGCCCCTGGGGGGTGGATGAAGGTAGCAGACCCTGGACAGGTGTTCCTGGACACTCGGCGGAGGCCCCCAGGGCAGAGCCAGGCAGTGGACCCAGGACAGCTGCTCCTGCACACCCTGTAGAGGCCCTGTGCTCCTGCATGCCCCGGGGGGTGGAGCCAGGCAGTGGACCTGGGACAAGCGCTCCTGGATACTCCTCGGAGGCTCCCGGGGGGTGGAGCTAGGTAGCAGACCCAGGACAGCTGCTCCTGGATGCCCTGAGAAGGCCCCAAGCCAGACCCCCCCTTCCACTGAGCTGACACACCTGGCACAGGTATGTCGGCCATGGAGGCTCCCAGTGAAGAGCTGCCCTGCCAGCCTCCATCTTGGCTGGGTTAATTTGCATACAGCCGCTCTGATTGGCTGGTGGGCGTGGCCGTGAGCAGAGGCTCAGCCAGTGTAGGCAAGCAGTTGCAACAGAAGCCTTTGGTTTGCTCTAGCTCCATGGCTGTTGGCCGGGTTAATTTGCATACAGCCACTCTGATTGGCTGGTGGTAACGGTCAATTTGCATGTTTCTCTTTTATTATATTAGATGTGCTCAATATACAGTAATTCCCTCCACAGCTTCCCAGTGCTTTCTTGTTCTTAGAGTGTTTGTGTTTGGTCTTCTCCATGCCTGTGACTAGTAACTAATCTCTTCCAGAGGAAGGAATTAGACCTGCTCCTTGAAAGAAATGTGTATGTTCAAAAACGTTTACACACCATTTTTGGAATTTTGAAGTTTTCATCAAGCCCATCCTTGGAATCCAAATTAAGAACCATTTTCCTTTCACATCCCTACCTCCTCTGCTGCTAATACCTGTAAGAATTTATGTTCCAGGCATTGTTCTAAATGCTTTAGATTCAATATCTCATTTTACCATAATAGCAGCCATATTATAATTATCATCCGTGTTTATATACGAGATCAAGTTGCAGATTTTTAAAAATTATCCTACCTAAGTTTATCTGTAATTGTTCATTTTTGCATACATTTTATTCCAAATAGTTTATGAAAAGGTTCCTTGCAACTGGTCTAGAAATTATCCTGCAGGAACTCCATTTGTGCATTTCCTGAAAAAAAAATATCCTTTCATGCAAACCTGGCTTTGATCACTAATCAAGTTTAACTGATGGTGTACTTACTATTTTCTGGACTAAAGCCCATGTGAATGGATTATTTTTTTTAAATATTTTAAAATAATTTTTGTTAAAAAAATCTATTTTTAGAGAAATTAAACCTTCTCCTAGGCTGCAAAGAATGAAATATTATGAAAAATGGTATTAAATATAACGAAGTCAAGTTAGGAATTATTACTATCCCAAATTGCATGTGCTGTTGAATTTAGTATTATAATACAAGTCAGAATCGATAAAGAGAAAAATCTCTAAGCTTTCACTTTTATGGAGTTCTTTATCACTCCTAAATGATAATTGCAAATGTTCCTGAAGACAGCCTGATGACTTATCTTACGGTTAAAACACAATTTCTTTCAAAGAATATGAATTCCCATGAAACTAACCAAGAATTGAAGACATTGTGCACTCCAGCGGCACCTCTGTGTGACAGTCAAATTATAGTTGTCTCAGTTTCTTCTTGTCTGATCTTTCACGATCCAGAGATGGGACTCAAGTGATGGTCAGTGAGTTAGAATATAAATGGGATAAGGCTTAACTCTTATCCTTGATACTGATGACACAGTCTAGCAAGTAATGTAATTAGAACATTTCTGGACATAACCCATTCCATAAATCTCTGAATCAATTATTGATTCAAAGACCCCTGTCATATCTTGCCACAGACAGAGAAGAAAATTGGTTTCCTGCTCCTCTTTTATAATGCTAGTCATTAATCAGGATGACAAATATTTCTTAATTTCATGTAGCACCACCTCAAGTGTGTGTGTGGAGAAAAAGGACATGATTTTTTTCTCTGATTATATTTAATCGAAAATTATACAGCATTTTTTTTTAAGAAACAAAGGCTAAAAGCCCTAGTTCATACACTATTGGTTTATTTTTTAAATATATATATAATTAATAGCTTTATTCATATTTTTTTCAAGCCTTCCTTTTTGTAATGTCTACTCCTCCTACCTTTAGGCTTAAAGTAAAGTTCTTCCCAGTTCATGCTCTGTATCAAGAACACGCTAAGAAAAGAGAGTAGCCTTTTATAAGAAATGTTTGAAAGAGACCCAATGGTTCTCTGATACCAAATTACCTCTTATTCTGAGGTTTGTTTACATTATAAAGTTCTCTAAGGATCCGAAAATAAAATAGAATATAAAAGACTTGGAAGGGATCTTAATAATTATCAATGTCCTAGATGAATTGCGCATATTGGTAGTTTTTACTCCTTTCTGACACACTAGCTATCTGTGAAGCTTGTGAAAATTACCTACACTCTAGCCTCTCCCTTAAATATTATGTTTCTGGGCCTACTCCTGAAAAATGTATTCAAATATTTGGATACAGGCTTTAAGAATTATTATTACTTTTTGAAGATTCAAATGTATAGTCAAGGTTGAAATCAAGGGTTAAGTAATCTTCCCAAGTGTACAAATATATTAAATAACTCACAAAAGAGAAAACATACCTTCAAGGACCAGTTATGTAGGTCAAGTCTCATTTTGTGTCCTTTTAATAAATTGAGTTATTAACATCATTTTATTTATAAGAGCAATAGCTTTGCTAACCAAAATTAGTGCATTACTAGTCAAAGAAGACTTAACATTTCTGCAGATTGATAATAAATACAATTGGAGATGTTATTTATTGACAATTTGTCATTAAATTTAATATGCCATGTATTTCTTAATTCCTATTAGTGTGTTTCCAGTACATTATGTAGTAATGTAATAACTTCAGATTGGGAAGGGTCTTTGCACAGGGCAGATATGATGGGTAAGAAGAATTCAGTGTGAAGCAGTAGTAGGTGGAATTCTACTTTTAACTATATGACACATTTTATACTCAGTAAAATCCTTTTGCTCAATATATTTAGATTTTCATAAATTGTGGCATATTCTTTTATTTTTTTAAATATATTTTATTGATTTTTTTACAGAGAGGAAGAAAGAGGGATAGAAAGTTAGAAACATTAATGAGAAAGAAACATCGATCAGCTGCCTCCTGCACACTCCCTACTGGGGATGTGCCCACAACCAAGGTACATGCCCTTGACTAGTATTGAACCTAGGACCCTTGAGTCCGCAGGCTGACACTCTATCCACTGAGCCAAACTGGTTAGGGCTGTGGCATATTCTTTCAGATGCTTTTCAAATTCTCAAGAGCAAATCAATTCCTAAGTGCAAATAAACATTTGAAACAAAATTGTTAAATAAACTTGAAGTCAAGTATTATCTTAGGGGCAAAAGCCATGTATGAGATTAACTGGCACATACATGTTTTAGGCCTGGGTCCAGCTGCTAAACTTAAGCCTTTGAATAAAGCTAGGATAGTTACAGGGGCTATACCCACAATGAAAATGCAGATTGAGAGTGAGTGAAAGGACAACTAAAGAAAACATTCTGCCTTTATTGTGTTTCTGGGTTACAAAAATATAGTATCAATGATGATAGTATGAATATCTTCCATGATATTTTGCAGTATATAAAGTAAATATTAGCATAATATAAATTAACCTTAAATACATAATCACCATATAGACTAAAACATCCATTTAAAACATTTACAATATTGTCAATTATATTAAAAATGCAAATATGAGCCCTAACTGGTTAATTAGAGGAAGAAGTTAATAAAATGTATGCTATTTTATAAATACAATGAACAAAGTTAATTCACTAAGCAAATGTTTACCTCTTCAACCCAAAATTAGAGAATACACACTCTTTTCAACTGTAAAATAAAATTGGTTACCTGCCAACTATAATCTCTGACCTTTAAGGTACTAATTAATAACAAAAATGTATTCTTTTGCTTTATAAATAGCTCATTGGTCAGAGAAGTTTTTTCTTTTGATGAAATGTTTAAATACTTAAACTGAAGTACAATAAAAATATAACAATATTGGTATAATAGAGTTATAATAATATTACTTGGGGAAAGTAAATTTAAAATCTTATATCAGGAAGATAAGCTAAAATATTAATGAACCAAGCATCCAACTTAAAAAGTTAGATAGGAAAATAAATAAAACCTCAGCAAAGAAATAATAGACAAAAAGAAGAAATTAGTGAAAAGGAAAATAAACAATGACATTAAGAAAACACACTATGACATAGATTCCAAAGCTATTGGTCAGGAGATGACTATAATAAGCAATGTTATAAATTGAAAGGAAAATTTAAGTACAAATACCAAAATACTAGTATATTAAAAGTATAAAACAGGAGAATGCTCCGGAAAAAAAGCTCTGTGAAAATATATTTTAACACCCAAATATGTAGATACATATAATTAAGAGAACTGACTGAAGAAAAATTACAGTGAATTGACATAACCATTAAAGAATTTGAGTTGTCTATTAGAATATTTTCCAAGGCAAAAAAAAAAAGCCTATTTAATTTTAGAAGTTTTACCACAACTTATTAGAACAGACTTTCTTAATCTTATACAATTATTCAGAACATAATTGAGTGAATTCTTCCTTACAATTTTAGCATAATATTCATATGAAAAACATGACACTTTCGAAAAGAAAATTATGGTGAGACAGTTTAATTATAACAATTAATTTCTCTATTATTGTCTCACATACCTGTTCCCGCACATTTTACTAGTGAGGCTATGCAGCAAAAGAGGGCCATACCTTGGTCTCACTAAGCAATTTTCTTGGTTGAATCCTGGCATTGCCCTTTTACAGGTGAAAAATTTATATATTTTTCATTCTGTGTTTTATAGTACAGAACTTTTTAGAATTGTTATGAATGTGAAACAGTGCTAATATACGTACAGCACTTTTGCAAACTCCTGTATATTTCTCTGAAGTTGCTTCTCTCGTGCTCTCTCCCTCTCTCCATCAGCCTTTCAAGTTTTGGCATTCTGTCTTCTGCCCCTAGTGTTCTTGAATATAAGCTGCAACAGTTGACCTACCTTTGCTATTGCAGTTGAAGCTAACTTTAGGTGTGGCCGAAGACTGACTGCAGTCTCCTCAGACTTCCTGCACAGGAATGCTTCACTCTCGTGGTGACTTGAATTGCTCTTGTTATTTTTGTGAGACACGGTCTCACTGCTCTAATTCTCAGGATGTGTGTTTGTTAAGGTATGTGAGGTGAGTTCTTAGGACTGCAAGGTTCCAAGGAATCAGATGTTTTCTTTCTTTCTTTCTTTCTTTCTTTCTTTCTTTCTTTCTTTCTTTCTTTCTTTCTTTCTTTCTTTCTTTCTCTTTCTTTCTTTCATTACAAGAACACTATTTTATTTTATTTTATTTTATTTCTTTTTTATTGATTAAGGTATTACATACATGTCTTTATCCCCCTCTGCCCCTCACCCCTCCATTCATGCCCTCACCCCCCTATTGTCTGTGTCCATTGGTTAGGCTTATATGCATGCATACAAGTCCTTTGGTTGATTTCTCCCCCTTACCCCCACCCTTCTCTACTTTCCCTCTGTGGTTTAACGGTCTGATCAATGCTTCTCTATCTCTGGGTCTGTTTTTTGATTATGCGAAGTGAAATAAGCCACTCAGAGAAAGATAAACATCACATGACCTCACTCATTTGTGGAATATAATGAAGAACATAAACTAATGAACAAAATCAGATGTTTTCTTACCACAAAAGTTTCTTCCACACATATACACAGAGAGAGGAAAGCCAACATCTTACCCTTTGCTTATCTGTCATCAGCAGATGTCAAAGTATGGTAAAAAGAATCCCCACGGTGTGTTCTTTTAAAATGTAAATTTGGTTCTATATTTTCCAATATTATAACAAGTAAGTTCTGATGTAGGAACCTACTGGAATATCCCTGTAAACAAGAACCTTAGGTTATTCATTCAGAGATAATACCACACTTTAAGAAATACACATATTTACATACGCAGAATCTAAATCTTCCTGTTCTGACACATGACTAGGATACCCGTAGTTCTTATTAAATCTTATTCAGCCATCTCATAAACAAAGGGGTTCAAGTGGGGACCGTCGTCATATTTTAAACAAAATAAAATAATCTAGAGTGGAATGCTACAATGCTGTCTTGACGAACATCTGCTTTGGACCCTAGTGTAGCAATATTAGGGTGAATTGCAAACCTCCCAAAAGGCATTGTAAGCTTTCTTCCCACTTGTTCCCTGTAGCTGTCCTTAGCCCACTTTGAACCTTTCTGCCTCCAACTCTCACTACCTTGAACTCAATCAGGTTCACATGATCTTTGTCAAAGGTGTCTAGCATGTGTAAAATATGACTACCGAAGCTTTCTGCTAGTGTGATCAGGAGAATAGAAAAGGAAGAAGTCACCCAATAATTTGTTCACATAGCAGATATCACTGATGTGGCCAGGAGTTTTTCATCTATAAAGCATATTTGAAACCTTTCCCAAACTATATTTGGGAATCTATCCCCAAAATGGAAGGCATTAATCACCCTATGATGAACACTCTGTCCCACATATATTGATGAGAGAGAGAGAGAGAGAGAGAGAGAGAGAGAGAGAGAGAGAGAGGGAGAGAGAGAGAGAGAGAAAGAGAATTGCACAGAACAAAATGGTATTAATGTTGGATTGGAACAAATAAGTGTCTTTTAAACAGATAAGTATTTATTTAATTGTTTTGCTATGTGAAACTGAAATTTCTTCCCTTCTTATTTTAAGGAAACATTCCCACACTGTCTGTTTTAACCTTGTCTGATCTAAGTATAGCCCCACCCTGATTCTTCCCCATATTACCTGCCCCTTCACCAGTGGAAAATGCTGTATTTCACTATTAAAGGCTATTCTTTCCTCCTATTGTTGCATCTAAGTGTTTTCCTCCCTCACATTTTGCTTCGTAATTAAACTTCACACTTCAGATAACTACCTACTCAATACCTGAGTCACTCTTGTGGAGGCTGTATACTTTATGAATTTCCCTCTCTACTCCATGTTTAGTTTAAGCTTCAATCCTAAAATGAGGTAAAGTTTCAGGCCTCTGTGTGCATGTGTGCATGCGTGTGTGTGTGTGTGTGAGAGAGAGAGAGAGAGAGAGAGAGAGAGAGAGAGAGAGAGAGAGAGAGCTAGTGCTGCAAATTTCAAAGTAAAATGTAAAGATTAATTTTGCTGAGAAGTGTTTCCAGCCTCCCAGAAATGTCAAATTTAACTCCTCTGGGCCACATAAAGCCTACCTGATATCAATAACTGGCATTTACCATGTCAGTAGTGTAGCTTGTTCAGTCTGCATCTATATTTCTCAATGTATTGTCTGTTGAAGCCAGGTGGCAGGCCTCATTTATCTTCGTATCTCAGTTCCAATCAGAAAGGCTGATATATAACAGAACCTCAGTAAATGTTCCTAGAATTGGGTAGGATTAAAGGCAGGTTGAGACACATCCATCTTGGTATTCCAGACACATCATCTCTTTAGAGAAATTTTCTTTACAGAGATTTTCAGGATTATTAACAAATACCAGCAAGTGGAGGAGGCATGGATTATCCTAAAAATGTGGAGAATAACATTTAGAACTTGCTACTTGATTAGAGAAGGAAAATAAAATAATTGTGTCTCCTTTTGAAGTATAACCGCCCTGGAATCAGTGACTATCATTCCTAGTGACAGTTAAGCAACCACCAAAGATAATAAACTAAATGGAAAATGAAATGATGATTAAGTACAAGCAAAAAAAGACCTGATAGACAAGAGCAGTCTAAATAGTATTACCTGACAAGTCATGTAAACATGATTCAGTAGATACTAAGCTGGGTGGGGTCATCAGGGGTCTCTTATAAAGAGCATGGTTTGTAAATAGAATATTTCATGATTTTTTGTGATTGCTCTGTAGTACACAGTGGCCCTGGAGGCAATGGTAGCAAACTGTCCTTATTTAGAACACCCAACCTATCCTCTTGTCCTATTATCCTCTTGTTCTCCTATCTGGAGAAATTTCCACTGGGTGTAGTCTTGCTGCCTCCTTCTGTTGCCTTCTGTTTTCAGGAGCTGAGGGAGGCCAGACCCTCTCTTTACTCTCTTGCACAATCATATTGCCTAAACATTCTGACCATACATTTTCCTGCCAGGACTTTGAAGGCTTAGAGAATATTTTGGAGGACCCATTAACAGTAGCTGCAGTCTAATGTTGGCTATTGTTTCTCTGCACAGCCTCCTGAGTTCCCCTAGGCTCCTCCAAAGCATCTGTTTCTGTTACTTTCAATCAAGAAACCTGTCCTTTAACGGTGCTTTTCGCTGGTTTTAAAAATCCTGTGTTTTTGATGCTGTTCACTCAGAAATTACCCAAGAAATTTGGTCTATTTTAATCTGTCACAGACTATCAGTTATATTAAAGTCTGAGGGGAGTTTCTCTTTGTTAATATCTTTTATCAAAAAAAAAAAAGAAAGAAAAAGATTGATTTGATTGGAGTTCTTGTCCTGATTATTACTGGTAGGAAATTCAATAGCTGTTGTTCTTGATTGGTGTCCCAGATTACAATTTAATATAATGAGAAGATAAATTGGTGATAGAATGAGTGTCTTTATTTAGTAAAAAATCATTTCTGGAAAACATTTATATTGCTTCCATGTCTTAT
>PVJC01035875.1:0-18011 GCA_004026665.1 Murina feae | reverse complement strand
GGACAGCTGCCAAGCAGGCCGCCGACCCCCTGCCACCTCTTACCCGCTCCCCGATGCCCCACAAAGGGCCTGGGAAGCCCACCAAGCAGGCCACCGACCCCCTGCCACCTCTTAACCGCTCCCCGGCCCGCCACCTTGCTTTCCCACTTCCTGGTGCGCTGGTGCCACTTCCAACTGCCAGCATAGGCAGGCAGTTGCAACAGAACCCTTTGGTTTGCTCTGGTTCCGTGGCTGTTGGCCTCCATCTTGGCTGGGTTAATTTGCATACAGCCGCTCTGATTGGCTGGTGGTAACGGTCACATTTGCATGTTTCGCTTTTATTATAGAAGATAATGAACATAAACTGATGAATAAAAATAGATCCAGAGACACAGAAACATCGAACAGACCATTAAACTTCAGAGGGAAGGCAGGGGAATGTTGGGGGGTGGGTAAGAGATCAACTAGAGGACTTGTATGCATGCATATAAGCATAACCAATGGACACAGAAAGTAGGGGGGTGAGGGCATGTGCGGGGGGGTGGGAGCGGCTGTGGAGAGGTCAATGGGGAGAAAAAAGGAGACATGTAATACTTTCAACAATAAGGAACTTAAATAAAACAATGTAAACTGACGAACAAAAAATAGAATCAGAGACATAGAGCACTGAAGAGACTGTCCAACCTATGAGGGAAGGCAAGGGGGTGAGGGAGTAAGAGATCAACCGAAGTACTTGTATGCATGCATATAAGCATAACCCATGGATACAGAAAGTAGGGGGGTGAGGGCATGTGCTAGGGGGGTGGGAGTGGCTGGGGAGAGGTCAATGGGAGAAAAAGGAGACTCATGAATACTTTAAAGAATAAATAATTTAAATTAAAAAATAATTAAAATTTAAATAACATACACACACACACACACACGACTAAGTGTCCATCTGACCAGTAGCTATGACATTCACTGACCACCAGGGGCAGACACTCAACACAGGAGCTGCCATGATGTGCACTGGTCACTTAAAAATAAATGGCACCACGGATCTGGCATTGACAAACCAATACTCAGCTTCCCCCCAAGTGAAATATAGGCCCTGCCACCATCCCGGAGTGACACCACATCAAATTACAGCCAACAATGCCAAGATCCCATGGCGCAAAATGCAGCCCACAGCCCAGCCCAACCTGGAAACGGTCACTGTGGGCACTGGGTAATGATTTCACGTAGCAACACCCGGCTTTCTCTCCCTAGTAACTAGCCACCTTAGAATTTCTTTAGTCCAGGAACTTGACCTGCTTTATAGCCAGGTGCGAATATTTAGTTTAACCAAATGTTAAACTGAAAAGAAGTAAGAAATGGTAGAACTTGAAAATGACTTTAGGTTTTCTCACTGTGCAGAATATAGTCAAATACTGCTACTGATAAATATTTTACCCTTTGTTCTACCTGGGTGATCTATAATAATAATCTGTTTCATGTTGATATTTACTGATGTGTTACTGACAATTACTTGAAAGAGAAGTTGGGGTGCTTCACTGGGCTGGAAAAAGTTTAGCTAAATCAGAAAGCAGGTCTAATTAAGGAAGGTATCTATATATATAATAGGCTAAGTTGACTCACGCATGCAAGATACATATACAGCTCTCATGGGCATTAATTGCACACGTTTCAATCTGCAATTGTTGATTGTGAATTTGGCTGACACTCTATTATAGAGAAAGGGTGAAAAGCAATATTAAAATATTTCTTCTAATTAATTTCCTTTTGATGTCCATGAATCCATGCACTAGGACACTAGTAAATAAATAAGTAAATACAAACAGTGGGGGGAAAAGAGAATTTGAAAGGTAGTAATTTTTTTGATGTTTATATCTCCTTTATATTTTTACTGGAGGCCCAGTGTACAAAAATTTGTGCACTTGGGGAGGTCCCTCAGCACGGCCTGTGCCCTCTAGCAATCTGGGACCCCTTGGGAGATGTCCACCTGCTGGCTTAGGCCCACTCCCCAGGCAATCAGGCCTAAGCTGGCAGCCAGACATCCCTTTGGCAGCCTGGGGGTCCTCGGGGGATGTCCACTTGTCAGCAGTGAGCAGGCCTAAACTGCAGTTGGAAATCCTTAGCTCTGCTGAGGAGGCAGGAAAGGCTCCCGCCACTACTGCTGTGCTGGCAGCTGGCAGCCTGGCTTGTGGCTGAGCAGAGCTACCCCTGTGATAGTGCACTGACTACCAGGGGGCAGCTCCTGCATTAAGTGTCTGCCTTCTGGTGGTGAGTGTGTGTCATAGCGATCAGTCATTCCCAGTGGTTCTGCTACTAGGGTCAATTTGCATATTACCCTTTTGTTATATAGGATAGAGGCCTGGTGCATGGGTGGGGGCTGGCTGATTTGCCCTGAAGGGTGTCCTGGATCAAGGTGGGGTTCCCGCTGGGGTGCCTGGCCAGCCTAGGTGAGTGGCTGATGGCTGTCTGCAGGCTGGCCACAGCCCCTTCAAGATGGGTGTCCCCCACTGGGGTGCCTGGCCAGCCCAGATAAGGGGCTGAGGGCCATTTTCAGACTGGTCACATCCCCTTCGGAAGGGGAATCCTGCTGGGGTACGTGGCCAGCCTGGGTTAGTGGCTGATAGCTGTTTGCAGCGAGGCTGGCTGGAATTTATTTAACTTCTGAAGTTGAAACATTGTTGCTTTAACCAGAGCTCAGGTCGGGTTGCCCCTGACAACCCAGGCTCCCAGTGCTTCCTTGAGTCCAAGGCTGGAAGCAGGTATCTGAGGTTTATCGTCTATAATTGAAACTTTGCTGCCTTGAGCAGAGGCCACAGCCAGCCTAGGCAGACAGGAACCTTGGCTTCCTCCATTGCCAGGGCAAGCCTCCTGCTTATTCCAGCTCCCTGGCTGCCGGCTGCCATCTTGGCTGGGTTAATTTGCATACAGTCACTCTGATTGGGTGATGGGCGTGGCTTAGGTGTAACAGAGTGAGGGTCAATTTGCATATTACTCTTTTATTAGATTTCCTGTTCTAAATATTGACTGTGGACCAAAGTCCTGGTAAGGGAGAATTTTTCCAGATCAAGGTTTTTAAAAGGTATTTATGTTGGGAACTAGATACAGACAGTCCTTGGGTTATGTTGGACTCAATGTACATCATTCTGTGGTTACGTTGCCATCTCCCATTTATTTATAAAAAAAAAGTTCTGTCATTTTGACACGTACATATGTACTTTATGTTTTTTATTATTTATTTACCACAAGTAAAGGTCAAGAATTGTTATCTTTCTTGTAAATTTTTTTTTACTGTTTTACTTCATTACTGCTGTGTATGTGCTCCATGTGAGTGATGCAGGTACTTATGTAGGTGGGTTCCGACTTACGGCGAAAATCGTGTTATGTTGTGCCGTAGGAACGGATCTGGATCTCTAACATAACCCGAGGATCTACCATATAGCAAAGAACACCTACATGAGCTGGTATGTGGCGACAGAACTCTCATGGCTAGTCTCATGTTTGCAATGGCACACTTTTATCCTTTACCTACAACTCCTTGTTTCTGCTCTAGCAACTGTCTGTTAGTTACTCTTCTTGCAGGATGGTTGCAGGGAATATTCTGAGTATGTACAGTGAAAGAGAAGAGCCTCAGAGGCAGTTAACTTTTATAGCTGCTAGAATTTATAATTTCCTTCTGTTTATTCATATAGCCTGTGAAGAGAGAGGAAATTACTTCTCTATTTTAGTCCTCTAAAATAAATAGGCTACTGTTCACTTAAATAGCTTCTATAAAGACCTTGTTATATTTGCCACTCACAACAAGACATGTTTAGTTAATCTCCATTAATTGTTTAACAGCTGCTGTAATTTTTTACCAACAGACTTGATTTAAAATCTTTTCTAAGCTGCATTAATTCTCCCAACATAAACTCTTTACCCTATTGGTTAGAATCTTTAAAGTTACCTTTACTGAACTCTCTTAATAAAGAATCCAATAGACCCCTTTAAGAGATAGAACTTGTGGAAAAAACATATATATATATATTTTTTTACTTCTTGCCAAGTTCATTTCTCAGTTTTCCCTCATGAATTTTACTACTTTTCTGTCCTTCAATTTTCCCCCTAGATTTGAAGGACTGATTTCAGATGATTGCTATGACTGAGTTCAGAATCTTCTCTGGGCAGGTAAAGTTGAGGGTATTGGTGAATACATGTTCCAGGATCCCACAGAATCTATTCATGAGTGGATCAGAAGAAATCTGTGTAAAAGGAAAATCTTTAGGCAAAGGGCAACACACAAGAAGCATGAGAAGTAAATCTGATGAACAATCATAACCAAATTGTAAGAGGTTAAATGTTTATGCCGAGGTCAAGGCAATGGCTACCTTCTAAGGAGCTGTTGGAACATGTCGGAAGCTGTGCAGAACCAGGCAAGAGGATAATCAGAAAAAAGTATTTTCTCTCCAGTTTCTGGACTTGTTCTCTATGTAAACTCCACTGAATGTTTCTGCTTTTTGTAGTGTCTGAATCCCTTTCCCATTTTGAATGGAATGTTTGAAAGACTCAGTATTTTTTTGAACAGTCTTCTCACTTTTTGTGTGCTGTGGGCTAACCGACAACAGGAAGGGAAAAGAAGTCTGGTCACTTACTGGACAAGGATCATACTAAAGGTGATGGGAAGCAATGCATACAGCCTGCGGTACTTGAGGGACTTTCTTCCCTTCTTTTTACTCTTATCTCATTAGCACTGCCTTCTCTAGCTTTGATCTGTGGGGCAAAACGGTTACAGATGAAACTGTTCCTTTCTGAGTTAAAAACAAAACTTGGCCCTGGTCAGTGTGGCTCAATTCTCAGTCAGGGCACAACCCAGGGTGTAGGTTTGATCCCCAGTAGGGGTGCATATGGAAGGCAACCCATTAATGTTTCTTTCTTTCTTTCTCCCTTCTTCTTTTCCTTCCTCCCTCACTCCCCCTCCCCCCCTCCCCCGCCTTTTCTGAGAACACATTCTCAGGTACGGATCTGAAAGAAATTAAAATAAAATAAAAACAAAACCTGAAGGGCAAAATAAGGACATAGTAGTATTGTCCTACATTGTCATGCTTCCCTCTCTGTATTTTCTACATTGCTCAAAGTCTTAGAACAGCATTTGTGTGCCAGGAGTCTGAAGCAACTAAAACAGTGAAAACATCTAGAAACCCTGAAAATCACAGAAGCAGAATTTGGAAGTTAGGGAAACTAAAAAATTCAAGGGAAGATTGTGTTAGGACTAGAATCATAAATAAAACCTTTTGGTGAGCAGCTGGTGTATGATCACTCGCTACAGTTAGTAGCTGATTAAGAATTTATCTTTTTCCTTTTTCTCTATATAAGTTTACATGATAACTTACGTCCTTTAAGCCGATATTATCAAGGTCACAGTTGCTGTGTACTGTTTCAACCAGCCAGCCTTCAGGAGTAATAATGTTGAGGGTTAGAAGGAGTGATTCAGGGATATCCAAAAATTCTGCTACTGGTTCAATGAGATCATTAGTCACTAACGTCAGTTCTGGTTCCAGAACAAATCGGTAAAAACTGTCAATAGAACATAAAAACATAAAACAACATACTTTGACCCAAATTGAGATTTCCTCTAAAATATTTTAAAACTGAAAATGGTTTAAAAATATGACAAGAAAGTCTTAAATTAAAAATTAAAATCCACGATATTCAGAAGAGATAATGTTTGCAAATGGTAATTATTTTGATTACACTATTACCTATTATAAGATTGCATGTATGTATACACACTCACAGACAAACACACCCTTGTTAATTATTTCTTAATGAACATGGTTAAAATCCCTTTAAGATATTGACTTATACAGGTTCTAGAAGTTAATGATCTATATTCACTCACTGATCCTTCTTCAAATTTGACCAAGGTCTATTTTTCAGCCATTATATTAGCTCTTAGTACCATTAATAATATGAAGAGAAATAAACAGAAACTAAGTAAAATTCAAGTGGAAATCCTGGTAACCAATTATAATATTTCAATTAAAAACAAACAGGATTGAAATAAAAGCAGTTGCTTATTAACAGACTTAGAGTCTTAGTGTATTTTGGCCTTATCTCCAATATCACACATAATAAAAATTAGTTATATTACTAAGAATAGTGACTTCCACTATTTTGGACTGGAGTCAAGGTGTCGGCTATGCTGTAGTTATCTCAAGGCTTGAAGGGGGAAGGATCCACCTCTAGGCTCCTGTGGTCCCTCAAAACCGCTAGAATGAGGGCTGCAGTTCCTCACTAGCCCTTGGCTGGACACCACCCTCAGTTCCTTCCACAAGGTCATCTCCAGCATGCTTCATCAGAGAAGCACACAAGAACAAGAGAGAATGTTAGCAGGACAAAAGTCAGTCTTTTACAACCTAATTGCAGATAGCACATTTTATCTCTTTTGCCATGTTCTGCTCATTTGAAGCAAATCATTTGGTGCAGTCCACTCTCAAGGAGAATCTACAGAGTGGGGATCCCAGGAGGTGGTGTCCCTGGCAGCCATGTCTAAAGCTGCTTACTGCAGGAAGGCAGAGTTAGAAAAGGAGAGGGGGAGAGGAGACATGGGAGAGAACAGTCATGAAGCAGAGGGACAAAACAAGTACTTGCTACTGCTGAAATGTCATCAAGTAAAAAGTATCTCATGGATAATGCAAATAGCAATTTCTTTGTGATTAAATAAAAGGAAGTAAAAGCCAAACTGCAGTGGGAGGTACAGTGAATGAGAGATGAAGAGGGGGTGTGACTACTCTTCAAAGAACCTGAGATTGAGAAAGAGTGGAGTAGGGAGGAAAAGCCAGAACTCTTGAGGAGAGGAAGTTAAGAGGGTAGTTTGTGTTTTTGAAACCAAATATCACTTTGGACTGAAAAAGGCTAGTAGAGAGGTTAAAGATACAAAACACAGGGACTATGTGATAAAGCAAGGATGCAGAACAAATGGGAAAGCATGGGATCAAAACAGAGCGGGAGTATTTAACCAGAGGAGAGAGAGTATATTCTTCCCCCACCACACAGAAGGGCATGGTGCAGGCTTTAGAGGAAGTTGAGGGAATTCCTGCCCATGACCTCCATCATCTCTGAGAAGGATGAGACACTATTGATTCTCAAAGTAAAGGGCTAGGAATTTCACTACTTTTCTTGATATCTGCTACTGAGTAAATAAGACTCTGTGCAGCACTATTCACACTCTAAGCATCTATCTGGTACATTAAGTGTTATTTCACTGCAGAGAAGTCAAGTTCTTTTCCTCCTAATGAGTTATGCTTCTTATACTCAATATTCCTACTCTTTATTATATATTCAAAGCTTTTATAGTTTTGTATACTATGGAGATGACTTATACTTGTATGAATATGCTCAGTTTTCCTAATTCTCATTTATCTTTTGTATTTCAAATTAATTTCATCATGTCTTTCTACATATGAACAAATGCTTTCATCTTAATTTAGCCACTAACTGAGAAGTCTATTAGCTTCATGAATATAGAATTTTTATCCACCAGAACAGTATTAATGAGAAATATTTCCATATAATAAACCTCTTCTGCATCATTCAAAAATTACTTGAAATTAGTTACAACTAAATACCCCCAAATAATAATTGTGATGTTCTACTAAAGATCATTTTGATAACTTTGCTCCAAGTAATGAAAGTATACGTAAACTAAAAATGGTCTAATTCAACCTACTTCCCACTTGTTATTTCCTACTTATTTCTATATAGGTATCTCTAAATCACATTTTTAAAAATACCCATGAATAAACATAAATCTGCAATTAGACTGTAAATTCTGCAATTAGATTGGTTCAATTTACTGGTTAGATTATTTTGATTTTATATAATTTAAAGTTAACAAATTATGTCTGATCTTCTGATCTATTTCAATTAACCATCCTGTGAAGAAAAATAAAACAGGTACAAAACAAAACAAATAAAACAAGTTCAGCCCTAACTGGTTTGGCTCAGTGGATAGAGCATCGGCCTATGGACTGAAAGGTCCCAGGTTCGATTCCAGTCAAGGGCATGTACCTTGGTTGCAAGCACATCCCCAGTAGGGGGTATGCAGGAGGCAGCTGATCAATGTTTCTCTCTAATTAATGTTTCTCACTCTCTATCCTTCTCCCTTCCTCTCTGTAAAAAATCAATAAAATATTTTTTAAAAAGTTCAGTAATTATGGTCCTTTTTTCATTTTAGTCTTTTCAAATCTTTTGAAATGAAATTATGTTCGCTTAGACTCACCTGTTTAAAGGGGCTTCTGAAAGCTTATCCCTACAGTTCATGAACAATTTTAACTTCATGTTGATAATCTTTCCAAGTACCTGTTTGAAAAAAAATCCCATATTTGATAAATTAGTATTAATAACGAATACTGATTGAGCATTTACTATGTAACAGGCACTATATTATCACTTCTTTTCATTATCTCATCGAATCCCCAGAACAACCTTCAGAGGTAGCTAATTTTATAGTTGAGGCATATGGATATATAGTAATTTGCCCAAGACCACACAGTAAGCCATAGTAGAGGTAAGATTTGAGTCTAAACCACTGATTTTATTGTCTAAGGGTTATGTTGCCTACCTTTTGCCAAACATGACTTTCTTTCATGGTATCTGAATTTCCTTAGTATTAAAGAACAAGTAACTAATTATAAATATCTTGACCTGCAAATCGGTGGCCTCACAACAATAATGGGGGTCCTGAGCCTTTGTTATTTCAACTACATTGTAAGAGATGTAGGTAGTTCTTGGCTACATACAGATGAAATACTTTCTTTTCATTTCCCTGGAGCATAGAGGTAAAATTATTAATCTTGATAATTCTCACCTCTATATAGGCAACAAGTCAGTGAAAATTTGAAAGACAGTAGAAAACAAAGGATGAAGGTAAAAGGAGAAGAAAAAAACAGATATATGGAACAGAATGAATGCAGGTTTGGTAGGGCAAACTAATTTCTGAGAGAAATGGCATTTTGAAGTTTCAACAGACTATACACCAGTATGACCCAGCTTGATCACTTACATCTCTCAACAGACTTCATACTGAATTACTTTTGCCTGTCTCCATAAGTGAAGCCAACTATCAAAGGACAAATAGTTTCCACTTCCAATAATTTTTTTCAATATGTCTTTAAAAAAAATTGAGTAATTTTACATAGGAGTCCCCCAAAATTCTGAACACCGCAAGGAAAAAAAGTAGTCTGCTAATGGAACTACTTTATTGAAATTTACTGAAATCTGAATCAAAATCTGAATCTTAAAACTGTTCAAATGATAAGCCTATAATGTCCTTTCAGAATCTCCTAGTGGTCTCCTAATATTCACTATCCCCTCTTCCTCAGTGACAGAATTTCAGATGGATGCGGAGTCTCCACCCTCCCTTTGGAATAGGTGTGTCCAGAGACGGCTGCCTACATTCTGGTCAGTGAAATGTGACTGGATGGAATATGGCCAATTTTGGGGTTGTGTCCTTATTCTCCCCTCCTGCTAGCAGAAATACAGAGATGATGTTAGGAACTTGACTTTAGACTTCCAGATAGAAGCTGCTTCATGAAGATACTGAACAACCAGTCAGGATGTGCCTGAGTCCCTCGACTATGGAGCTGCCTTAGCAACTTAAGTGGCTTATACTTGGACGGTGAGATGAGAATTAAAATTCAGTCTTGAAGGTACTCTTACTTTGGCCTTTGTTACAGTGGCCAAATCTACTGAATACAACCTTCATGTTCCCTCTTCCCTTAGTGTCACTTGTTTGGTAATGTTATTATACTTTAAGCTTAAACTGATTAAGCTTAAGCATCACCTTCTTCAAAAGCCAATATTCACACTTGAAGACAGGAGGTTAGCTCGGCTTCCATAACAAAATACCACACACTGGGTAGCCTAACAACAGGTATTTATTTTAGATCAAGGTGCTGGCCAATCTAGTTTGTGGTGAGAGCTTTCTTCCTGGCTTGTAGGCTGCTGCCATGTTGCATTATGCTCACATGAAGTCTTCTTTGTGCCAGTGAGGAGACAGACATCTCTTCTTATGAGGCTATCAATACCAGTATGTTAGGGCCCAGCCTGTAAGACCTCATTTAACCTCACTTCCTCCTAAGGCCCTATTTCAAAATACAGTCACATTGTGGGTTACTGCTTCAACACCTGAAATATTTTTTTGGGGGGGGAGAGGGAAGGATTTCAACAATTAAGTCCAGAGTAACAGCTAACTTTGGTACTGCCATAATATTTTATACATTTAAATAAGACAATTTATTTAAAATGTATAGAATAGAATCAAGAGCACAAATATTTAATTATAGCTGAAAACAGACTTTAAAAGATTAATTATACAATTTTTAAAAGTACTATGTAATATGGTAAATATATGTAAATATATAACAAAAACAGTATCTTACAATCAATAACTGTGCCATCATCTGTGCTTCTCTTGTCAATGGATCAACAATAGCAATAACATCAAAGAACATATCATTCTCTTGAGGACTGACCTTTATAATGCTAGGAAAATAAAACATAAAGGTAAATGATCAGTTAAACTTATTCCGTTACCAATTAACCTTAATCTAAGTTATATACATTGTTATAAATTGCTTTCTTTCTCACTAAATTTTAAAAATCCTGGTTGTTTCACAGAAAATGCAAATGTAAAACTCTAATGTTTGTGTTAGCAAGTTAAAAAACTGCAAAGAATTAGAAAAAATGAAAGTAAGCTTTTATGAACGAGTGATTTTAAAAACTCTGCAAAGGACAATACTAATATAGTAAAAACTGATCATTTTAAGCCCCACAAATTCTCCTGGATCACAAGATATTAAAATAAAACCAAGATGACTTTTTTGTTAGTTGAATATACTTTCTCAGATTTGAGAATAACATTAACTATTAAGCACTTTTATTAAATTTAGTATTTAAAAAACCCCAACATATTATAACAAAAAGTTCAAGAGAACCTCCTCCCCCAGATTTATCATGTTATTTTTATCCAAGTCATACTCTCCGTACCTCCACCCCTCTGTCCTTCCATTTTGTCTTTCACTGATCTAACTTCTAAATTAGAATATGAACTTATCTTTAAAAGTTAATGTTAAGGAAATAATTAAAAGCTCAGAAAAGGCCAATGGGAGATAATCAATTATATATTTAATGTAATTGAAAGTTAAAAGTATATATTAAAAGTACAGAATATCCCAGGCAAATGACCATTTTAACACTATAATAAGAAAATCCATTTCTTTTTGAGATGTTTAAAGTAGATATTCTACATATTACAAAAATAAAAATATTCCAACATAAAATGTATACATGTAAAATTATACTTCTTTAGTATAGAAAGACTATAAGTATCTAGACTTTTTGCAGTGAAGTATTTCATTTATTAGCAATTAAATTAAAGATAATGTAAACTTCGTTGGAAACATGGGTTCTCCAACATAGGGAAATAAAAGACATTTTATTTTATATGCAGTTGATGATTTAATGTTAAAATAAGAAAAGCAGAGCTAGACAATAGATCCTGCTGGATAATTTTACCGCAAAAAATTAAGGACAATATATCAGATGTTTCAAATTAAAGAGACCATCTACAATGGTTAATTCCTTTAGTTATCTTTTTTTAAAAAAATATTTTATTGGGTTTTTTTTACAGAGAGGAAGGGAGAGGAATAGAGAGTTATAAACATGGATCAGCTGCCTCCTGCATACCTCCCACTGGGGATGTGCCCTTAACCAAGGTACATGCCCTTGACCAGAATCGAACCCGGGACCCTTCAGTCCGCGGGCCGACGCTCTATCCACTGAGCCAAACCAGTTAGGGTTAGTTATCTTTTTTAAAAATATATTTTTTAATGGATTTTAGAGAAGAAGGGAGAGGAAGACAGAGATAGAAACATCAATAATGAGAGAAAAATCATTGATCGACTGCCTCCTGCACACGCCTCTCTGGGGATTGAGCGCACAACCTGGGTATGTGCCCCAACTGGGAATTGAACTGTGATCTCCTGGTTCACAGGTTGATGCTCAACCGTTTAGCCACGCCAGCCGAGCAAGTTATCTTGATGAAAATTTTACAAATTTACTGGTCACTTTCCATAAGCTTTATAAGATATTATGGCTAAGGTAGGCATCTGTTTACTGCTCCTTTAAGTTTTCTCCCTCTAACTACTACCAATTCTGTGAGGTTGTACGAATCAGAATTGTAATCCCCGGAAATAAGCAGAAAAAAAAACTGGGGAATTGTAAACCACTGTCACAAAGTCACACTATGTCCATCCCTCTACATAAAATAGGGCAGTAGGCCAAAAGCAGCAGGACACTGATAGATGTGAAAAATAGAGAAAGGAGAGACTATAGCAACAATCCTATATAATGAAAGGGCAATATGCAAATTGATGCTAACAGCAGAACTACCAGGAATGACGGGTCACTCTGTTGTGCACTGGCTACCAGGGGGCAGACGCTCAATGCAGGAACTGCTCCCTGGTAGTCAGTGCACTTCCATAGGGGGAGCTCTGCTCAGCCACAAGCTGGGCTGAAGGCTGCGTGCACAGTGGGGTGGAGGGATTCTCTCCTCCCTCCTTGGCTGTGCTAAGGATGTCCAACTGTGGCAGATGGACATCTCTTGAGGGCTCCTGGGCTGCCAGTGGGATGGCTGATTGCCAGCTTAGACCCGCTCCCTGCGGGGAGCGGGCCTAAGCCAGCAGGTGGACAGCCCCTGAGGGGTCCCAGACTTGAGAGGATGCCAGCTGAGCTGAGGTACCCTCCCAAGTGCATGAATCTTCGTGCACTGGGCCTCTAGTCTCATATAATAAAACCCTAATGTGCAAATTGACTGAATAGTGGAACAACTGGTGGAATGACTAGTCACTATGGATGTGCACTGACCACTAGGGGGGGCAGACGCTCAATGGAAGAGCTGCCCCCTGGTAGTCAGTGCACTCCTACAGGGGGAACGCTGCTCAGCCAGAAGCTGGGCTCATGGCTGGTGGTAGTGGGAGCCTCTCCCGCCTCCACTGCAGCTCTAAGTAGCAGTGAGCCAGTAGGTAAGGAGCAGTGAGCAGGTGGGCAATAAGAAATGAGGGGTCCCGGACTACAAGAGGGATCCTGGACTGCGAGAGGGTGCGGACCAGGTTAAGGGACCCTCCCTCCCAGTGAATGAATTTTGTGCACCGGATCTCTAGTAAACTATAAAAGATCAATGTGTTATACATTTAACATGAGTAGATAATCCCAAATATATAAAAATTCCTAAGTATAATATAACTTAATGGGAATAGTATAGTGACTAACATTTACAATGACAGTTTTAATAATTTGTGTTGAATTATTTCAGCACATAGTAAATAAAAAAGTCTGTATAAAGAATTCCATTGGATGTGTTTAAAATACCTAAAAATATTGAATCTCAGTAATCTGAAAAAAATAAAAACCTCACTCCTGATAGTGCCAGATAATTTCTCTTTAGAAAGAAATTTTACCTGAGAATAATACTATACATGTGTGCACCTGAAACCTGTATAATTTTATTAATCAGTGTCATACCAATAAATGCAATAAAAAGGAAAAAAATACTATACATATGTGAAGACATCTGAAAGGACAGACTTTTGTATTACTTTTTCTTCTTCTTTTCTTAAGTTCTAGGTTCAGGGTTTTTTGTATTACTTTTTCTTCTTTTTCTTTTCTTAAGTTCTAGAAGGATAGACTTTTTAGAGCTAAAGCATGTTTTATCTTCTAATAGTAAATAGAAGTAACATAAGATTGCATCTACCGTAAGATCAGAAAACTTAGTGTCAGCCACTTTCAGTTTATGATAAAGTAATCTGAAATCCTGATATAGGATTTATCTATGTATCTATATCTATCTATCTATATATATTACATATCATCTTTTATTTACCGCAACATAGACTTAACAGGAATTTCTTTTCCTAATCTTTTTTTCTAACATAAAACTTTTAATTCTTCTTTAATTTTGCCATACTATGAATACAAATGGAAACCATAATTGAATACAGGATTCAGTGACAGAGAACAGCACTATTATATTCTTACCTGTGATTCTCTTTTAAAAACTTGACATTATGACGGGATTCATGTGTTGGCAAAGAGGAAACAAGGGCATCAATTTTCATAACAAGGTCACTCTTTCTAGATAAACAAGATAAACAATGTATGAGTTTTTCAGAAAGAGAAATATCCATATTTTGTGTCATAATTAATGCTCTCAGAAAGGGGAATTTAAAATGCTTCCAAAGGATAAACTTCACATAAATGATTTTCTTCCAGAGCTGCTAGTTAGTAGATTTTGTCAGTTTAAAGTAAGATGACTTGCTTTTAAAATCACCTTAGTTTTTCTTATCATTGATACAATCTTTAAACACTTACTAAGTAGTGTTTTCAACAGAGTCTACAAGAATGTGGTGAATCATTCAAGTCACTATTTGCTGAGTGCTGGTTATGTGTCCAAATTGGGGCTCGTACAGCAAAGAAAGAAGAGCAGATAGAACAAAACATAAATAATAGAGTATCTACTTTCAAAGAATTTTTAATTTAGTTAAGAGGTCAAGATTTCTATGGTTTTTAATTAGTTTGAAAACTAAGAAGGCACAAAATAAATACCATATTTTCCAGCATATAAGACGACTGGGCATACAAAACAACCCCCAACTTTTGAGAAGATTTTCCTGGGTTAAAAAGTCATCTTATACACTGGATAATACGGTAACTAGATCAGTTTGAAAATCTGTGATAGAGAAAATGTATATGTTCAAATAGTATGTTGGGATAGAATGTGTTGGCTACAATGTACAGAAGGCTTCGAGAGAGAGAGAGAGATGGAGATCAAGAATTTTATCAATCGGAGAACCAAGATTTTGGGCCTATATTCACTGCCTCCCACAACCACATCAAAATTATGACTAAAATACAGAACAACCATCATTCAGAACTGCCTGAAAGCTGGCTGAATGGAAGTCTTACAACTAGAGACGTAAAGATCAAAGTGCATTGTGACTGGTGGGAGGAGCCCAAGCACAAACAGGCTGTTCTAACAACCGCGTTTGGCATTTTTGTTAATTGGGAGGGATAGCTTGGCTGTGGAGGCCTCCCATGAGGAGTAAGAATCAGAAATTTAGTTCTGAAAAGGTAATCACCCCCAACACCCAGCCATATGCTTTAAGATGCATGGATACAATGAAAATAAAGAATAAAAAAAGATGTAACTGAAAAATATTATCCAAAATGAATGTTGGCATGGCTTAAGTATCAGACCTCATTGACTTTCAGACAAAATCGTTACTAGGAAAGGAGTAATTTATATAATGATGAAAGGAATAATTCACTCGAAAGATAGTAATTCTGAAATGAAATACATAACAAAATATAGCTCAAAATATTTAAAACAAGAGTTCAAGAATTAAATAAGTCCACAATACTAATGGCAGTGTTTAACAAAGTTCTTTTAGTAACTGACAGATAAAGAAAAATTCAATATTCTGATGAGGTGAATAAAACAGTTCAACCTAATAGACTATATAAAATCTTCCACACAATTAGAGAAAATGTTATTAAAAAATCAAGTATGGCCCTAGCCAGTTTGGCTCAGTGGAGAGAGCTTCGGCCTGTGGGCCAAAGGGTCCTGGGTTTGATTCCAGTCAAGAGTATGTACCTTTGTTGCAGTTTCCTCCCTGGCCTGGGCCCTGGTCCAGGCTCTTGGAAAAGGCAACCAATTGATGTGTTTCTCTCACATCAATAATTCTCTGTCTTTCCCTCTCCCTTTCACTCTCCCTAAAAATCATTAAAAAAAATATCCTTGGGTGAGGATCATCAACAACAATTAAAATAAAGTATGAAACAATTATAAAAATTAACTTTGTCTCAACAAAATTAGGAGAAATAAATACCAAATAATTGATGTCACAAACCATGTTTTCTAAACACAGTTCAAAGTGAACTGGAAATCAATTATACATTGTGCCATTTAAAACAAGTTAAAACATACTTTACTCATTATTACTTCAATAAGTATTTACTTGATACCTAATAAGATCTAGGCATAACTCTATGCATAAGAGATAGAAAAACAATGAAATAGGCAAACAACTTGCCTTCATGAATACAACATTCTATTTCCAAATATTTTTAAAATAAAAATTTAAAAACTCAAAATAATTTGAAAATATTTAGCAGTGAATCATAATAAAATATCTATTATCAAAACTTATATAATATAGCTAATAAGTGCTTAAAGAGAAATTTCAAGTGTGTAATTTAAGGATATGTAAAGAAGAAAATCTGACATTAATAGCTAAGAATCCAACTTGAGAGGTTATAAAAAAGAATAAATTAAAAACACACAATAAAGAATATAAATGAAGAGCTTTTCATGTCTTAGATCTACATATATAAGAAGACAGTAAAATAGATATCTCTTATTAAACTGAGCAACATAAATGAGATATTTAAAAACTGTGAATTAGACCAAGATGGTGGCATGGGTAAGCACCAGAATTGCGGCCTTGCACAAGCATTTTAAAACAACAACGAAAAGAAAAAACGGACACCACCCAGACCCACAGGAAGGTTGGCTGAGTGGAAAATCTACAACTAGAAAGAGACTGAGACGCAGAAGAGGTGTGAAAATAAAGTGCAAAGGTACAGAGGTGTGTGCGAAGGGGCTCGCGGAAAGGGCTGGCAGCATTTCGTACCGGAGGGAGACAAGCTCCCGACGGCGCTGAACTCCAGTTCTAGGCAAGTTTCTGGGGAGCTGGACTGTCTGGCACCGTTGTGCACTGTCTGGCACCGTTGGGCACCGGGAGGAACTCCAGAGCAGCTTGAGACCCCGTGCCTCTTAGAGCAGGACTGAGAAGTAGCCATAGCTGGTTGCTCTGCCCTGTAAGACTCTCCAAGAGCCCACCCCACACAAGCTTCATGTAGAGGCTTTTGCATATAAAAGGCTGAGTAGCCTCAGGCCAACGCTAAAATAGCACCTCCTCAGAAATACAAGAGCCAGCATACCCAGGGGTCTGAGTGGTACAATCCTAAATACAACTCCTCAGATTCATAAGGGACACACACGGGGCAGACTCCATGAGCACCAAAGCCCCATTGAAACAACTCTTGCCCCGCAAGGGTGTCTCCAGCATAGAAGTTCTCCTACTATAGACACAGCTAATTCACATAACCAAGTGGCTTGGAGGTCATTTCCTCTCAGTGATCACCTAACACAGAAAGCCACTCTATCAACTCAGGGAAGCAGCCAAAATGCGGAGACAAAGAAACGGATCACAAATGACAGAAAAGGAGGAAAGCAAACAACAGGATATAGAGCTCAAAACCACGGTTTTACAGTTTTTCAAAAATTTTCTAGAAACTGCTGATAAACTTAGTGAGACCCTCAATAAATCTAATGAGACCCTTGAGGATATGAAAAAGGACCAACTAGAAATTAAGCATACACTGACTGAAATAAAGAATATTATACAGAGATCCAACAACAGATTAGAGGAATGCAAGAATCAAGTCAAAGAACTGAAATACAAAGAAGCAAAAAATACCCAAATGGATAAGCAAAAAGAAAAAAGAATAAAAAAATATGAAGACAGTGTAAGGAGCCTCTGGGACAACTTCAAGCGTACCAACATCAGAATTATAGGGGTGCCAGAAGAAGAGAGAGAGCAAGATATTTTTTTTTTTTTAATTTATTTTTATTGTTCAGATTATTACAGTTGTTCCTCTTTTTTCCCCCATAGCTCCCCTCCTCCCAATTCCCACCCCAACCTCTGACCTTGCCCCCCCAATTGTCCTCATCCATAGGTGGACAATTGTTGTCCAGTCTCTTCACGCATCCCCAACACCCTTAACCCCCAAAAATTGTCAGTCCACTCCCTTTCTCTGCCTCTGATTCCATTCTATTCTCAAAGGATACCTTTCAGCATTTCATATAATACTGGTTGGGTGGTGATGAACTCTTTTAGCTTTTTCTTGTCTGTGAAGGTCTTTATCCGACCCTCAATTCT
>PVJC01035874.1:0-17983 GCA_004026665.1 Murina feae | reverse complement strand
ATATCCAATCGTTTGCGTTCCTCCTTTTCTGTCTTTTGGGATTTGCTTCTTAGTCTCCGCATTCTGGCTTTCTGTGTTAGGTGTCCTATAGGGCCCAGTGGTTCAGCCTCCCCAATCACCTGGGGTGGACACTCTTGTTGTATGCCTTTGAAGGCTGGGTGCACAGTCTTGTAGTTATCACTGGGCGGTATCACTGGGAAGAAATGATCTGCGGGCTTTTCTCCTTGTTGTTTGGGGTTTGGATCTTTTGGAGTTCTGCCCCGGCTGCAGGCTGGCCGGCACACAGCTTGGGCGGGGTTGTAGGTGGGGTGGGGCGGGGTCTCAGAGTCACAGGGCGGAGCAACCCACAATGGCTGCTTTTCCGGGGCTGAGTCTGCGCGCGCCTTTCAGTCCCCAAATCTCCGCGCCAGTGACTCCTGCGAACGGCACTGGCCGAAAATCGCTAGTCTTCAGCCCCGCTGCCTCGCAGCCCGTGCCGCACTCTTTGCGACCCCGGGAGTCCACAGTCTCCTCTCTAGCCACGAACCCGACCGAGCGCAGCCGCCGCTCCCCTTCACCCGCGCCGCCACGGCTCCGCGCCGCCGCCTCCGTTCCGCGCGTCCCTCAGTACCTTTCAATTTTGGCGCAGGGAGCTTCCACTCAGTCTCAAAGCACTCCTTCTCTTGCCTTCTGGTTGCAAAGCCTCCCCTCCCTTGGTTCTGGAGGATGGCCATTTATCTGTATAGTTGTATTTAAAAATATAGTTGTGGAGGCTGCGGATTTAGGTATATACCTCATGCAGCCATCTTGGTTCCTATTTAATCTTTAAAAAATATGTTTTTATTGATTTCAGAGAGAAAGGGAGAGGAAGTGAGAGAGAGATAAACATCAGTAATGAAAAAAGAGAATCTTTGATCAACTGCCTCCTGCATGCCCTCTATTGGGGATCGAGCCCACAATCTGGGCATGTGCGCAGACTAGAGAATTGAACCATGATCTCCTGGTTCATAGGTCGATGCTCAACCACAGAGCCACACCTGCCAGGCAAAGAAACTACATATATCTATTTAAATGAGTTTTGTCTTGTTTTACTTCTGAGTTCTTTTAAACTTGAGTTGACAAAAATGTTTAGAGATACTATGTTTTCCAAATAACAGTTTTGTATCAGCTTTATTAATGGCTTTATCATTCTGTGTCAAATTACTTGTAAATTATTTTTTAAAGGTTTTAAACACTTTCAAAAATTGCAAATTCCAACGCACATAAAAAGAGGACAATTAGAGCAAACAAAAAGATCACAAGAGGAAAATATCTTTTGTAAAGTGGAATTAAGCATTATCTCCCATAATATCAAACATTTGTGTGTGCATTGTTTATTTGTTTATTGTTTTTTTGTTAATCCTTACCAGAGGATATTTTTTCCATTGCTTTTCAGAGAGAGTGGAAGGAAGGGAGGGAGTGGGAGAGAGAAGGAGACAGAGAGAAAAAACACATTGATATGAGAGAGTCATATTGACTGGTTGTCTTCCGCGCCCAAACCCAAAACCCAGGCACATGCCCTTGACTGGGAATTGAACCCAAGATGCTTTGGTGTGAGGACCAATACTCTCTAACCACAGAGCAGTATGGGTCAGGGCTGCGTATGCGTTGTGTATTAAGTAATCTTGTATCCCTGACTTAAAAATAAAACAAAACAAAGTGAAAAAACAATAAAGCAATAGTAGTACTTCATTTGGAGTGGTATGATTAAGTCTCAGATGTTGAAGAGTTAAATCAGAGTTTTAACGCCGAATTTCTTCAACAGGGCCATGTGATGTTCATACATGGTAGACAGGTTCACAGAGAGCCCCACTCTCCCAGTAAAAAAACATGACAGAGGAGTTACTATAATCATGGCATATCATCTACTCCTGAGCTCTTTACAACTTAGCTTCATAATCTCTTTGCTACAAGATCATATTGAGATCCTAGGCAGATTCCTTCATAATTGAGTAGCTTAGGACGTTTTCTTAACCTTTTGATCCTGTTCCTAACTTGATTCATTGTTCAGCAGTCGCCAACCTTTCAGACCGCACAGACCACTGGTTGGCAACCACTGGTATAGATTGTGTGTAGCCCCTGTTACTGAAGAATGCATTCTTAAAGTCTTTGAATGACCATTAAATGATGGAGTAAAATGGATGCAAGGAGAATAAAAATATTCATAGTACTAATTATAAATAATAGCAGTTCTGTTTACCATTTGTTGAGCTTGGTACTGAATTAAACATCTCTGGAGTAATTCTGTAAGGTGAATATTACTATCTTTGTTTTATAGACCAGGGCGCAGCAAACTTATTCAAGATCATACAGTTGAAAGTGTCAGGACCATGCCCTAATCGGTTTGGCTCAGTTGGTAGAGCATCAGCCTGCGGACTCAAGGGTCCCAGGTTCAATTCCCGTCAAGGGCATGTATCTTGGTTGCGGGCCCACCCCCTGTGGGGAGTGTGCTGGAGGCAGCTGATTGATGTTTCTCTCTCATCGATGTTTCTAACTCTCTATCCCTCTCCCTTCCTCTCTGTAAAAAATCAAGAAAGTATATTAAAAAAAAATAAAGTGTCACGTCCAAGATTTAATCCCACTTTTTCTCTTCCATATAGCCATAACCTTTAACCACTATGCTTGTACTATTCCATGTAACAGCTGTACCTAGCTTGTTCTCATGCAGCTGGTACCATTCATTACCTTTTTTAAAAAATATATTTTTATTGATTTCAGAGAAGAAGGGAGAAGGAGAGAGAGATAGAAACATCAATGATGAGAGAGAATTAGTGATTGGTTGCCTCCTGCCTGCCTCTTAGTGAGGAATGAGCCTGCAACCCAGGCATGTGCCCTTGATTGGAATTGAAGTGGGACCCTTCATTCCACAGGCCGACGCTCTGTCCACTGAACTAAACCAGCCAGGGCTTATTCATTACCTTTGATTCAAGTGATATTTGTTATAATTTCTATTATGGTATTAAAATTTTACTACAAGTTGGTCTATTATGAAGGCCGTATAAATTGCCACTATGTTGGGCAGTGTTAAAAGCCAAGAAGAAATTCCTGGGAAAGAATATTTGCATCATTGTAGAAGGGAAGCAGTGCTTCCAAAGCACACAGCTGTATCTCAGTCCAAACTTCACAAGCTATGGTGCCAACATAGTGACTGACGTTAGAATAAATTTCAAGTGTGGAGGCTACACCTCATGATGAAGTTGATCAGAGCAACCATATCCCTATTTGATAATCAAGTCCAAGGTCCTGTGAGGAAGAAGATGACAAAAGCAGCATCCAGCAATATTCTTTAGGGTTAGGAGTATTCCTAATCTCCATAGCTACACTTTATTTCATGTGATCTAATGTTTGTTCTCAATGATGTATTTTTTTCAGTGACAGAACTGCAGTTATAGGTACTATTACTAGAAAAACACTTTGTTTTTTTCAGTACTTTTATCAGATGATTCCCTTTAGACTAGTAGTCTCATCCCAGTGGGCCTGATTATGGTAAAGTAAGAGGCTTTTAAAATGTTTTCAGCAAGAATGAATTGGAATGAAGTAGATCATGATTCTGCTTCCTTTTACTTTATTGTTTTTCATAATAAGATTTTCTAAAGTTCTTTTTTTTTTTTTTACTTATCAATAAAATGCTTTACATCTTATTATTCCAAAGAAATAGCATGAACTCATAATTTGCCTAATAAGAAAGACTTGGCAATAATTTTCTCAGATTTCATTTTTTTTCTGATGTTGTCTTAAACAACTTGCTTACCTAATAGAGCTTTGAAAGATTATGCTTCTCTCATAGACCTTAGGAAATAAATTGTATTTTATTTTCATATACTGAGACCTAAAGGTTTAATGAGATGCTTTTAAAGTTGGCATGTATCTTTATCATATCCTGGAGAAAATTATAGTCTGTCACTCACTGGCTCTTTTTCTTCCCTTCATTATTTCCTTCTTTTCATTCCCTTCCTTCCATTTCTTCTTTCTCTCTTTCAATTCCTATCTGCACTCCTCTCCCCCCCCCGTGCGCCCCCCCCCCCCCCCCATTATTTTTAAAAGCCCAGAATTTTGTTTAGGTTTCTCAGATGCACATTGTGGGGAATATTTAGTTGAAATGTTTAGCTCTTACAGTAAAACTGTACTCAAGGATTCTTCTGTATCTTCATGTTGCAACAAGTTAAATTAGTTGCTTATTGAGAATTTAGCACAGGTAAATAAAGTTAAGTAGTAGAGTAGTCAGGGGGCATGAATTATAGTTGTATAGGGAGAACCTCATTTTTCTACCTTCCTTTTAAAAAGAAATTATTCAAAATGCAGGTATTCAGGAAGAAAGTCTAGCAGTTAGGGCCATTTTATTTTGAGATATTTTAACTCTCATGGTAAAGAAGGAAAAAGCTGTTTATCCTGCTGCCCTTCCTTTCTGAGTAGTTTGAGACAACTTGCAAAGGAAATAAAGTAGCTCAGGGAACCTTTCTTTTTTATGTTTTGGGTCTTGCTTCTTGACTTCAATTTATAATGTCAGTCATTTATTTTATTCAGTACTTTATTTGGAATACATGTTATGCTAATGTGTATTTTATGTTGTTTTGGTTTGGCTAATAGAGATTTTGGAAAACAGTATTTATTACATGTTGTAGACATTTAGAATATTATACTTCAATAGTTCCTTGGAAGTTTTTAGTGTGCTGAACGGCATTTTAAAAATAAGATGTGGTATAGGAAGAATTAATGTAAATCCCCAAGGGAGAAGGGAAAAAAAATCACATGCCCTTTCCCACCCTTATTTTAGCATGAAACATTCAGTACATACAGGACTAGTGTTCCATAAATATACCTTTGGAGAGGGTTTAGTTGAATGTTAAATGTTCTCAGAAAAAGAATTATGCTTTAAAAACTGCTTCTAAAGTAGAACTTGAAAAAATAGTATGGTCTTCACACTTTAACAAATCAAACATTTGTGTGTGTTAATCTACTTTTTAAAAATTTTTTTATTCCAGGGTAATCTTTTTAAAGCATAGCTATCCAAACTGGTAGTAACTAAATTAGTAAGTTTTTAAAATTTTCTTCAGCCTCAATACTTATTTATATGAGAGAAGATAAAGTAATTTATTTGGGGTATATTTTTTGTCATCATGTAATTCAATATTTTGCATATGCAATTTTAATGATGGTATCATCTCAGATTACTAGGGCATAATCAGTTCTGGACACATTTCAGGATGCAAGGGTTACAAGAGGTGTATATTTTATAATAGAAGAGCCATGTGGTCTTTTGGGCTCAGACTAAAATAGATATAAAACTTGTTTTTTAATTTAGGTTATATTCCTTCCATTATGAACCAGTCGTATCACTTAATTTTATCGTCTAGCTCCTCATTAAAAAGACATTATAAGGAAGAAGTCCTGTTAAACTACAGCTAAAATAGCAAGACTAAATATGAAATAATAACAGAGAACATTTGGAAGAATAATCTGAACTTTTATTTCACTTGTTGAGTAATAGGCTTTTGAGTTGCAGAACTGAATGTGATATTTAACCAGAGGGAAAGGCAGAATTTCAGGAGTGGAAGAAGGAGGTACTATAATATGTCCTAACTTGGAAAAACCATATTCAATATTATAATTTTATACTTAGAAAGAAATACAAAATCTGCTTTTGTGATATTCACTATATGTCCATTTCACTCAGCACTGTATGCCTAATGTACAGGGCCTGACACAATACATATTCAATAAATGTTTATTTTCTGATATTAATGAATGAATGATTACAAATAAAGGAAGAAAGAGTATATAATTTGACAAAGTCTTCTTCACTTACTGGTATGTTCTGAAGGTAGACTTTATTTTTTTTGTGTGTGTGTCTTGTCAAAGGGCGGGGGGTAACTTTTAAAAAGACTGCAAAGTATTAGTCAATACTGATTTCTCACCCTTGCTCTCCAGCTATTAGTTGGGTACAATTACCAAATTAGTTTTATCTTTAGTTTTTTTTCTTTCTTTCATTTGATATATGGGGTTAATGATACATTCTCTACCTTTTTACCTGTGTAATAATGAGAGTAAAAAAAGAATTGTTGTGAAAGTTTAGTCTTATAAAATATAAAGCCCTGTCCCTTTTTTTTGTTTAATTATTATTTATAGGCTGCCTAAATTATATCTTTGTGAATTCTGCCTAAAATATATGAAAAGTAGAACTATTCTACAGCAGCACATGAAGAAATGTGGTTGGTTTCATCCTCCTGCCAATGAGATTTACAGAAAGAATAACATATCTGTCTTTGAGGTAAAGTAGATGTCTAGTTGTCCTCTCCATTTCAAATATAATGCCACCTGTACTGTATCTAATTGTGCAATTTGATTTTTGGGGGGGGGAGGGATGTTATTTTACTGTTTATTCACTGTTCAGATAATTCTGTTTGAGAAGCAGAATTAGGCCAATACAAATGTACCAAGTTCACAAGCTTGATCTCAAAATAAATTATTCTATATTTCATTAAATTAATGATCAATTATATACTATATATCTATTTTATGTAAAATTAAGAAGGGAAAAGTACTGTTAATGATTTGTAAGACTCCATTTGGCTATAAAATGCTACCTGGTTTTATATGTGTTTAGAAGTGATTAAATTTTGTCTTAGAATCTATGAACTGTGGCGTTTAAATGAAAAGATTTCTGTTGCTCTTTTAAAGGTATATTTTGTACAGGTATATTTAAATAGCAATAGTAAATATTAATATATTTTCCTGACTTGATGATGATATATGACTTATCTATGTTTGTGAGTATTCTGGGTTGTTAGTATTTAATGTCTTGATCCTCAGTTTTGTGGTTTGATTGGCAATTATTGAGTACCTGCCATGTGTTCAGTTCTTTTAATCACTAGAATTTACATTACTAGAATTCTGGTTGATAGACTTTCTGATTGTTGGGTCTACTCAGTTTTACATTCTTGATCTTCCATAAGTCTTTCAGTTGAGGAATACAGAAGTGCTTCACCTAAAATTGTTCAAAAGGTTTCAGTCTTGCAATGCCAGTATGTGAGGGTCTAATGTGGGCAACCATTGGCATTTTCATCAAAGTGTAAGCTCCAGCAACTCCAAGAGCACAAGATGTCAGGAGCAATGAAGCCTAGTGCTTCTGATCTTGGCCAGCCAGAGTCTAACAAATAACCCATTGGCCAGGTTGCCAGGGAACCTGCTTAATAAAATCTCCCTCGGTAGTTTTATTTGGGGATAAATCTGGTCATGGCAGTCAGATTACATTGCTTCTGGCTGCTAGCACAGATAAGGTTATAGGTATTCCTTGTTTTATTTACATAGGTATTTTAGAAGTGGTTGCATTTAAATTTTCTATTATCTAATCTAATAAAATAGTAATATGCAAATTAACCATCACTCTGAGACACCTAAGTCATGCCCACCCGCCAAGCCATGCCCACCCGCCAATCAGAGCAACTGTACGCAAATTAACCCAGCCAAGATGGTGGCTGGCAGCCACGAAGCTAGAGCAAACAGGAGGCTACCCTTGCACCAGCAGTGGAGTTGATACTGCCTGCCTAGGCCGGCCGGGCCTCTGCTCAAGGCAACAATGTTTCAATTATAGAAGCCACGGAGCTGAAGCAAACAGGAGGCTTCATTGCCTGCCTAGGCCTCTGCTCAATGCAACAAAGTTTCAATTATAGAAGATAAATAAACTTCAGAAACCTGATTGCAGCCAGCCTCGCTGGGACGTTGGGTCAGTGGGAGCTGGGCAGCCTGAAAACGGCCCCAGCCCCTCATCCAGGCTGGCCAGGCACCCCAGTAGGGACCCAAACCCTGAAGGGACTGTGGGCAGCCTGAAAACGGCCCTCAGCCCCTCACCCGGGCTGGCCAGGCACGCCAGCAGGTAGACATCCCCTGAGGAGTCCCAGACTGCAAGAAGGCACAGGCCAAGCTGAGGGGAACCCTCCCCTCCTCCCCCAGTGCACCAATTTTTGTGCACCAGGCCCCTAGTATTAAATACTTTTAGAAAAAGAAACAGATCAGCTTGCCATCTGAAGGATTCCTGCAGTCAATCTGTTATAAAAGCAAAAAGTGCTATTTTTAAAATGGCCATCAATTCTTTATTTAGCTATTCATACTTTGTTGACTACAGTTGTTTTAAAACAGGAGGTTTTCCTATAATCCTGCTGTTACCAGGGATAGCTTCCAGGTTCCAGTGTGTTCTGATTACTGACAGTTTCTCTTAAGCTGGACTGCATATACTCAGAGGTGCTTGTGACTGACCTGTATTATTCTGGAACTAAAGAGGTACTCTGCTGACCATTTTGTTCTATTTTTTCTTCTAGGTTGATGGGAATGTGAGTACCATTTATTGTCAGAACCTGTGCCTCTTGGCAAAGTTATTTCTTGACCACAAAACACTCTATTATGATGTGGAGCCATTTCTTTTTTATGTCCTAACACAGAATGATGTCAAGGGCTGCCACCTTGTTGGCTACTTTTCTAAAGTAAGTATATCAGCTTAAAATCTTTTTGAATTCATATATAAATCTGAAACAATCTTTACTGGTTCTCACTAGAAGATATTACAGGGTATGGGACCTTCTGAGTGCCATCCAGCTTTTTAGAAAGGAAACTAGAAGGAACATTCAGGAACATACCAAGTGCTAGAAGGTACCTAGTAACATTCAACAGACTATAAACTCTCCTAGGAACATGAACTGCTGGTTATACTCAAGAGTATACTCAAGACTAAAAATTTTAAATGACTTCTATTCCCATGGTGATGATAGAACTTGTGAAATAAACACAGTCATTACCTGCTTAAGTTCTCAGTTTAAATCTTCTCTTCGTAATTTGAATTTTAGGCACAGAAATAAAAGTAAGAAGAAATTTTTATTACAGGATATTTTTTTTTTTTAATCTTTTATTCCGTTTGGAGAAAAAAGTTTTGTTTTGTAGTCAAACAACATGAAAGATGTCTTTTTATTTGAGCAAGCCCGAGGTAAAATCTAAGTGAATAAAATAAGTAGAAGAACAGTTGGCTTTATAAGCATTTGGTTAGTAGGCTATTTCAGTAGTTAAATGTAATTTAAGCTACATTACCTGGTTTGTAAAAATATAGTTGTACCTAACTAACACTTTGGGACTATTGATTGTAAACTTAGGTACAGCTTATAGGGAGGTGGAACTGCATTGTGTAGCCCCAGAGGTGGAAATAAAAGAAGCTTTGAAATAGTTGATGGTGAATCTTATAATTTCTGGAGTGCCATATTGATTCATAATTTGTAGCTTTGCAAAGTGATTGGGAGTCAGATTCCTCTGCTCATTTTAGGCATTGACTTACCGTTTTTGAGTTGCATATGCTGTTGGATGGCGTCGTTTATTTTATAATTTTATTCTGCTGGGATAGTTGTTTTGTGGGTAATGGCAGTGACCTAATATTATCCTATCTCCTCCCAATGGGATATTTTTTCTTGATGTGCATTGTTATTCCCAAAGGACCAGAGCTGTGGTTTTGACTGTTAGTATTTGTTTCTTAATATTTAGCATTGTTATTCATTTTTATCAGCTTATTATTTTAAACTTGGCTTCTATTTTCTCCACCAGGAAAAGCACTGCCAACAGAAATACAACGTTTCCTGTATAATGATTCTTCCCCAATACCAGCGTAAGGGCTATGGCAGGTTTCTAATTGATTTCAGTAAGTACTATAAAATAATTTCTTGTTATCTCTTCTTATGGACGATGTGTGTGCGCGCACGTGTGAGTGTGTTAATATTTTAAAGATTTGCAGATGATTTATTGCTTGTCATTCTGCTGTATGGAACTTTAAAACTTAAAGTCATGAATTTTTTTTCTTTAGGTTTGACATTAAATATTTTTAAATAGCTAATATTAAATACCAATTTCCTTGAATTTGCAACTGTTAAATTACAATGGAACTTAGTTTTATGTAGTAATTCTAACTCACAACAATATTAAACACTGTATACCTGCTTAAATTAATATTAATAAGGAAGTACAGTACCTGCCCTAAATGTTGTTACCTAAAATGTTGCATCATTTTTTAGTTAATAGGCTTTCTACTTAATGGTTAAAATATGTGATGCACCTTTAAAAATCTTAAAATTAAATGATAAGGACATAATTCAATCTGAGTTAAATATTGAAAGCTAATGGTTCTAAAAAGGTAATTGTGGAACGAATTTTGTTATACACACTGATATTCTTGCTTAGAAATTATAAAATAGTGATATTTGAGGGAATATTTTCTCAGATACTGCTAAAAATAGTATTTTGAAAGTATTCAAAAACAATTGTTTAAACTAAGGATTTTGATAATAGGCAATCCTTCTAAATATCAGATGATTATGTCACCAGTGTTAAGAAGTTAATTCTTAATATAGATCAGGAAAACTTATTCTCCTTGGCGTTAGACTATACAACTGACCATATTTTACTGGAAATAAAATTGGTTATTTTGTAAATTTGCTTGGTCTTTTGGATTAGTAGTAGAGAGTGAATATTGGTATATTGATATATTGATGTATTGTTTTGAAATAGGACTCATGACTGAACATATTATGTCATTAAGTGACATAGGGGAAATATGCTGGTTAGTCTTTTTTGAGATACACAAACAATCTGATTACAGTGTTTGTCTTCAATTATTTTTTGTAAATGTAATATATTTTCCCACATTGCCATTTTTAAACTGATTTTATGTTTAATGACAAAAAACATTTCTCCTGGCATCTCCATTTTTGATACTTTCCTTTAGAATTTATGCCTTCTTTTTCCTGTATTGAGAATCATGCACCAGACAAGAGGATGAAGTAATACACTCACAGTGACACCCTCATTCCTGCTTACCAAGAATTAGGGTGATAGGTAATTGTGAGGAGAGCTTTGGTTGAAGTGAGAAATTGTCATCTAATTCTCTCTCTCAAAGAACCACAATCTTCATAGATAGGATTACATAAACACTGGCATTCTTTTGTGTTATTCAATTCAGATATAACTCTTGCCATCTAGTGGTCCAAGGAAAACATTGCAAGGGTGGTTTTCTATAGTACATTAAGTAAAAAAACATTGCCTAAAACTTACTAATGCAGTCCATCAATATGAAGTCCTGATTTTTAACAGTTTGAATATTATAACAATGTTTATGTTAAGTATAGACTAAGTGATACTAGCCTAATGTTTATTATAGACAAATTATGTAACCTTCCTGCAAATTGGTCTTCAAGTAATTTTGCAATTTTATGTTTTTCTCTTGAAGGAATTTGCTTTTGGAGTTATTATTGCTTATAATACTTAGATTGGTTGTGGAAGAGGGATTATTATGTTGGTGAATTAGCCTAATTTAGGCTCTCTGACATACTTGTAATTTGGGGGTTTCTTTAGGTTATTTGTTATCAAAGCGCGAAGGCCAAGCAGGGTCTCCAGAGAAACCATTATCCGATCTAGGTCGTCTTTCCTACATGGCTTATTGGAAAAGTGTAATATTGGAGTGCCTTTATCACCAAAATGACAAGCAAATCAGCATTAAGAAGTTAAGTAAGTTGACTGGAATCTGTCCTCAAGACATTACTTCCACACTTCACCACCTAAGAATGCTGGACTTCCGTAGTGACCAGTGAGTATTACATCCTTTTGTATACCTTTGAAGGATAATTAGGTGGAGGCAGCCAAATTATTGATAGAAGAACATAAACTAATATAAATGATACATTTGGTGATCCTCAGACATCGTTTTCCTTTCTATGATATTTGATAGTACTTACCATATTTTTCTAAACTATTTTTGACCTTCCTAATGTTTGAATGTAATTTTCTAGTATCGGGAGTTACTTCCCTAGAAACAATTTCACATAAATTATACCCATGATTTATTTCCATATAACGTGGTACAAAATGAAATACAGATCAAAGGAAAGAGTTTACCTTAATCTAGAAAGGAGGCATTTGAGCTAGAAATGTGTATAGAATAGGAGGTAAAGTTCAGGGAAGTATCAGAAATTCTGAGATTGGGAGTATGAGACAATAAACGGTTAAAATAATTTCATCCATTGCTGTTGTTGAGTGTTAGGTATTTATCTAACTTCATATTTCTTAGCTATCTCATGTGATGGCATATTTCTGTATTTCAGCTTCCCAGGCTTGCTATTTTTGAAGCATTTATCATCATCTCCAGGGTTTTCTGGGTGTTATGGTTCTGTATTCATTGTTAGATACTCCTTGTACATTGTTGATTGCTATAAACTTTTCTTTGGTTCCAGATTTGTAATTATCCGCCGGGAAAAACTTATTCAGGATCACATGACAAAACTTCAGCTGAATTTGCGACCTGTAGATGTAGATCCAGAATGCTTGCGCTGGACTCCTGTCATAGTCTCCAATTCTGTTGTCTCAGAGGAAGAAGAAGAGGAAGCTGAGGAAGGAGAAAGTGAAGAGCTGCAGTGCCAGGAAAGAGCATTAGAGACAAACGTAAGGACATGTCTCTATTTTTGTGACAGAAGGATATATTTTGGGTTTTCATGAGTATCTGTGATATATATAAATTAAACCGATACAGTAAATTCACATTAGAATTTCAGAGTTTATTTTAATTCATTTGTTGAACGTCAATCCATGAATCAGGAGGTCGGTTCAATTCTTGGTCGGGGCACATGCCTGGGTTGCAGGCTTGATCCCTGGTAAGGGGTTGGGGAAGGTGGGAGGCAGCCAATCTGTGATTCATCATTGATGTTTCTCTTTCTCCTCCTCCTCTCCCTCCCTCTCTCTGAAATCAAAACAAAACAAAACTGAATTTTATATACTTATTTGTATATTTTTAAGCCTTGGATCACTGGGAGACCTTCAAATTTGTTATGTGTTACTTACGACTAAATATTTCTTACCAGAGTGCCAACAAGCAGCTAAATTTTAAGCTATATAGTAATTGAGGAATCAGAATTGAAACTAAATCTGACTTGTTAAAAATGAAAATACAGTTTTTTTAAGATAAAACATTGTGGAATAATGTAAATGTGTATGTTTTCTAAGAGAGCACTAAATAGTTTGGTAGGTATACAGACATTTTTAGCCATTAAAAGATTAAAGCCAGTAGAGTTATAGCCTTTAAAAGGAGAGACTATAGATTTCAATATTTTTCTTCATGTGATCATACCTTTTTTTAAAAAAAACTTCTTTCATCCTTTAAAAAAAAAATCTGTGTCCTCCTTTGATAATGTAAACAAATTCTTGCCCCTGTTTAATGTAATTTAATTTTTAAAATTAAGTAATCAGAATAAAAAGAAATCAAAATAATTATAGAAATTTTTTTCAAAACCCCCCTTTTTCTTGCTCATATTCCAGAGCCCATCTCCCTTCTTTGTTTATAAATTTTTATTTCTGAGAAGTTTCAGAAACTATCTCTAAAATTTATAAGAATATGATACTCATTTTGTTTATTGAAAATAGTATTGCATAGTGTCTCAAAGCACCAGCTCTTGGGTCAGACTGCCTGGGTTTATATATCCCAGCCTCTTCACTTGCTGTTGCATGACCTAAGGTAACTTATTTAAACTTTTTGTACCCCAGTTACCTAATCTATAAAATTGGCATATAGTTATATTTTATTCAATTATTGTGAAAATTAAATACCTTTTTAAAGCATTTAAAAGTGTGTCTGAGACACAAGAAATGCCATATGTTAGCTATTAAATAATTTTCTTTTTTTAAGCTCTGTTTTCTTATTTTAGTATTTAAAAGATCAGAATAGGAGATAGTACCAGGTAAGATTAAAAAATTAACCAGCATGGTTTTATTTTCTAAAAGCAGGTGGGTAAGTCTGCATCTCAGGAGAACAAAGAACAAGATTCTTATTCTTCAATAGAAAGTGAAAAGAAACCAGAAGCTTTGGCACCAACCAGTTCTACACGTTTGAACAAACAACTTCTTCCCCGGGATAGTCTTCCTGCAAATAATCAGCCATCTCGGAGAGGCCGCTGTGGGAGGAAGAACAAAAAAAACCAGGAACGTTTTGGTGATAAAGATTCTAAACTGCTCTTGGAAGAGTCATCAACTCCTCTGGAACAATATGGAGAATGTGAGGAAAAATCAGAAACCTCCCAAGAACAATACACTGAAAGTGAGGAACAGTTGGCAGCCTCTCAGCAGCAGCCAAGCCAGGATGGGAAGCCAGACATTCCCAAAAGAAGACTAAGTGAAGGGATTGAGCTATGGCGAGGACATCTAAAGAAAAGCCCTGAGGTTCTGAAGTGTAGGTTACCAGAAGGCAATGATAGGCTGTCCCGTCGCTACAGTGATGGTGACAAGGCTCTCCTCAGGGGCTTCAGTGAGAGTAGTGAGGAGGAAGAGGAGCCGGAAAGTCCTCGGTCCAACTCGCCACCAGTTCTTACAAAGCCCACATTGAAGCGAAAGGTAAAGCACTTTGACGTCTTTGCTTCTTGCAGTTTGCAGCTTATTGTATACACTTGTTCTCTTCTAAAGTTCTAAAAGAGTAAATATAGAAGTTCTTAGTGGTTATTTTTTAAACTTTAAGCTCAGTATATTGTTTCCAATGACTGTTTGAAATGTGTATGTGATTTCTATGATTCATAGTAATTAGTGTAGAAGTCGTAAGCTTACTTAAGGGTTGACAGACTTTTTCAGCTTGCTGTTTTGATATTTAAAAAATGACAGGGATTTTAAAAATATTTTTTAGATGTGTATAGTTTAGAAATGAACTATATTAGAAAAGCAGAGGGAAGTATTGCATAGTTCCATGGAAAGTGGATGTATATTGGGGTGCTCAGAGCAAAGCCATTCATCTTATCTTGAGTGATACTATTTTCCCTGTACTCTCCCCTCCCTTCCCTCTTTCCCCTTTATTCCACCAGTAGTTTGTCTTAACCCCATTTTAAAAATATTTTATAAGTATATATATTTTATCATCGTGCAAATTTTGAATGAGAGCCAGTTTGTTAAAAAATTTTGTGTGATAATGATAGTGACTTTTGTTAAACTGTATGCCAGAAATACTCCAGGCTGTGGACTCATCTTGAAGCATTGTCACAAGCCAGCCAGCCTGAAGTATGTCAGTTCTCTGGATGAGCCACCCTGTAGTAGTGAGGTGACAGCTTTCAAACAAAGCAATGAAATAATTCCTTTCTTTGTCAGACCCTTAAAAAGCAAAAGGTAGGTAGGGCTATTTATTTACTTTTTAAAAAGCTCTTCATTTTAGAGCCATTTTAGATTTATAGAATTATTGCAGAGAAAGTACAGAGAGTTTCTCTATTCCCCACATCCAGTTTCCCCTATTATTAACCTCTCGGGTTGATATGGTATATTTGTCACAAATAGCGAGCCAATTAATTGATATATTATTAACTAGAATACATACTTTATCCAGATTTCCTCAGTTCTTCCAAATGTCCCTTTTCTGTTCCATGATCCTATCCGCATATCGCATTACATTTAGTAGTTATATCTCCATAGGCCCTTCTTGGTTATAACAGTTTCTCAGACTCTTTGTTTTGGGTGACCTTGAAAGTTTTGAGAGTGATCCTCATGATATTAGAATGGGGTAACATATTTTTAAGAAGAAGACCACAGAGGTAAAGTGCCATTCTCATCACATCGTAAAAAGGGTATCTACTATCAGTATATATACAAGGGTACTTACTATCAATATGACTTTCCACTGTTGTAAACTCCATCACCTGGCATGAGCTTGTGTTTGTCAGGTTTCTATACTGTAAAGGTATTCCTTTTCTGTAGTCTTTGGAGGAAATCCGTCTACAACCCACACTTGTGAGATATGGGGAGTAATACTGTACTCCTTAAGAGCAGAATACCTGTGTGTATTTAGAATCCTGCTTGGGATATTTATCCATTCTCCACATTTATTTATTTGTTTGTTTGTTTTTACATTTATTTATATCACTTTGGACTCATAGATATCTACTTTATACTTTGAGTTATAACCCAATATTACTACTTAATTTATTTTGTTGCTCAAATTCTTCTAGCTTTGGATATTGAAAACTCTTTTCATTTTATTCCTGTGTTCCTTTAACATACATGCCTTCATCTTTGCGAAGGTTTTTGTTTTGTTTTGAGCACTTTTTACTTTCTGGTACTAAAAGATGTTTCAGGTTCAACTTGTATATTTCATACTCCAATCAATTATTTCTCCAAAGAGCAAGGTCATGTTTAACTTAGTTTGAAAATTAAATTCTTAACTGGAAGTATTAGTAAATTTGAAGTGGAGAAAAAGTGAACTCTAATTCTATTCATTATGTGATCCTGAAGAATATATCTTTGCCATTTTATAAAATAAAACTGGGCTATTTATTTGTGTAAAAAAGGAATATTATAATAGACAGTGAGACCATATACAAAGTACTTTTGAAGTTCTTGAAGAAACTCACTTGACTGAGAATCATAGACTGTATTTTACAACCATTTCTGTACTGACTGCATATGTGACCTTAAGTCCTATATCATTTCTCGCCTCTATAGAATGAGGGAATTGGCTTAGGTCATTGGCTTAGGTGCATCATCTTTGTTTTGTGCTGTTGTGTGCAAAATTGTGCCTAATGTGCCAAATTCCAGTAACAAATCTATTTTATTACTTTTGAAATGCTTCACTAACATCAGGTAAAATACCTGTCAGCTCCATATTTCTGCATTCCAATAAACTCCATGGATAGTGCATGAAATGGCATATTGAAGGTTCTGCTGATAGTTCTGCTGACCTTCATAGTATAGCTATGAGGCAAACAGAAAGTGTTTATTCCTTTTTTTTTTCTTGAGGAAAAGAGAAGTTGTGCGACTAACCACTATGTCATTTTAGTAATGAAAATAAACATCTCCCTAGGGTGTTTAAGTCACTCTTAAGAAGGGAATTATAATATCTGTCCTTTGGGGCCTGCGTGACCATTCTTTTACAAAGTTATATTCAGTTACTCAGCATCTGTTTATTGATTTTTTTATAGAGAGGAAAGGAGAGGGATAGAGAGTTAGAAACGTCGAAGAGAGAGACATCGATCAGCTGCCTCCTGCACACTCCCCACTGGGGATGTGCCCGCAACCAAGGTACATGCCCTTGTCCGGAATCGAACTAGGGACCCTTGAGTCCGCAGGCTGATGCTCTATCCACTTAGCCAAACCGGTTAAGGCATTACTATTCTGGTATTTTGAAATAATATTTAAAATCTATTTTGAGCTCAGGCTGGTTGTGGCTCAGTTGGTTGGGGGTTGTTCCCTGCACCGAAAGGTTGGTTGTTCAATTCCCAGTCAGGGCACATGCCCAGGTTGTAAATGCCATCCCTGTAGGGGACATACAGGAAGCAGCTGATCGGTGTTTTCTTCTCACATGGATGTTTGTTTCTCTCTTTCCCTCTCTTTTCTTCTCTATCAATAAAAATTTTTTTAAATTTAAATATATTTTGTTAAATAGCATCCTCATTTTATGTGTGCTAATTCTATTAGGCTTAAAAACTATTAATCATATTAGTAGAAATGATACAGTTCATTACAGTTAATTAAATTATTTCTCTTTTAAATAGAAACCAATTCTTCACCGAAGGAGGAGAGTCCGAAAACGCAAACACCACAATAGCAGTGTGGTCACAGAAACTATTTCTGAGACTACGGAAGTTTTAGATGAACCTTTTGAAGACTCTGACTCTGAAAGGCCGATGCCAAGGTTAGAACCCACCTTTGAGATTGATGAAGAAGAGGAGGAAGAGGAGGAAAATGAACTATTCTCTAGAGGATATTTCCATCGGTTGTCCTCACAGAATGTTCTCAGGTGTCGATCCTCTTCTAAGAGGAAATCGAAAGATGAAGATGATGACGAAGATGACGAAGAGTCAGATGATGCTGATGGTATGTTTTAGAAAACTTTTGCTTATTGTTTTTTATTGTTTTTTAGAGATACAGCAGTGATAGCTATAAATCCTTCAATAAAAAGGCTGAAAAATGAACATAGCCTACCAAG
>PVJC01035873.1:0-10085 GCA_004026665.1 Murina feae | reverse complement strand
AAAAAAGAAAGAAATGTCATATCCTATGAAAGACACATCTTGAAAATGCCTAAAGAAAGTTGTCATTTTTCATGGCGAAGGGACTGGAGTCTGTGTTGATGAAAACATCTTGGTGGCTGTGGTGACTGGCAGTGGCTGCAGCAGCGGGATAATGAGGCAGGTGGCTTCCCCTGATTAGCCTGGTTGCCTCCCACAAAGGGAGGCCAGGCTGTGGCTTAGGCCCGCTTCCCAAGGGGTTCAGATAGTGGGCTTAAGCCATCAGTAAGACACCCCTTGAAGGCTCCCAATATGTGAAAGGGGGCAGGCTGGGCTGAGGGAACTCCCCTCCTAAGTGCACGAATTTCGTGCACTGGGCCCCTAGTGTAGATTATATTAACTAATTTATAGGAATTAAGTCACGATTACATATCTGATCCTAGTCTAAACTAATTAACCTAACTCTGTTCCATGGCTATAACCTACATCCTCTGTCATTAATGTTAACAAAATAGACACACACAGAAAATTGGTTGAAACCTTTATTCACAACAATCTGAAAGCAAAAATATAAAATAAAATCTTATTAAGATGATTTTATAGCCATCATGTAACTTTATGGAGAGAAAATAGTACTTATGTCTAGCCAACAGTCAGAATTTTGATCAACATGAATATCTGGAGGTAGGTGATACAGGGTTCTCCCATAAGAGGGAGCCAAGTTTTTTCCATCTCATTGCTCTGTTGTGTTTGACCTCCATTGCTAAGGTATTCCTCATAATTCAAAATTAACTGCTACAGCACCAACCATCACATCCTTATTTCACCTGGCATAAAAGAAGAAAAGAAAAAGGAGGGTGTACTCCTTCCCTTAGGAACACATCTCAGAAATTGCATACACTACTGAGACTTTCATCCCAATAAACAGAACTTAGTCCACATTTAATAAGCTTTTTTTCTGGGGGGTCATAGGCCCAGATAAAAATTGAGAGCCATACTACTATAAAAGGGAACAATCAGCAGTCTGTCACAAATGTCATTTTCTTGCCTTAGAGTACAACTTCCTTTGAAAGGTCCGCGAAAACATTATATATTTACTAGGGGCCGGATGCATGAAATTCATGTAAGAGTAGGCCTTCCTTCCCCTGGCTGTCACCACTGGCTTCCCTCTGACACCCAGGACCCGGGCTTCCTTCCAGCCACTGGCAGGCACCCGGGGCCCAGGCTTCCCTCGCAGCCATGGCTTTGTCCAGAAGGTTGTTCAGAAGGATGTCCAGTCTAATTAGCTTTTATTATTATAGATATACTTGAGGCTGAATGCACGAAATTCGGGCTCAGACCTTGCAGCCCCAGCTTTGTCTGGAAGGTCATTTGGCTGTTCAGTCTAATTAGCATTTTACTCTTTATTATATAGGATTTCTACTAAAATTGTGAATAGGGTTCACATTCTTCCCTACTGGGCACCTGGCTTCTTTCAGCACCTCCAATTATTTCACACAGTTAATATCTTTAGGGGATATTGTCAATAACCACTTAGACTCTACTTAGATTATAGATTCTAAAATGTTTTTCAAAAGTGGCGGCTTTGTAATGTGGCAACTTAAGTAGGCTAAACTATAAGACAGACTCTCCCATAATAAAAAGGAGAAATTTTTTGTGTGCATGTATCACAATAGCTGTATTATTTTATTATTTCCTTATGAAACAAAAATGCTTATTTGTTCTATTAACCATTGAAGTTCAGATGGTTCAGCAAGGTGAAATCCTAATGAGACAGAGTTGTGGGATAATTCTACTGATCTTAGATCTTATAGATTCTTAGACCAAAATAAAAAATTGCAGATGTCTGATTGTAGACATCTTATTGCTTCATGGCATTAAAAGCAACAGCTTTCTTTAGGAAATAGTGAAAAGAAGAATTTTTCCCAGAGTATTCTTCCTCAAATTAACATCATTCTGTTTCCTAATACTTGCAGTTATCCATTGAGAGAATCTAACATGTAGCTCTGAGGGCCCTCTTGCTAATAGCTTTCTTAATTCTGGCAGTATGTCTAGCTGCCAACAAGTTATGTGCATCCTGATTTGAAGAAACCAGTAGTAATAATATTAAGCATTTTTAGAATATAAAATGTTTACTTAAAAAATATTGAAATGCAATTGTTACTTTGTAAATTGCATCTTAAAATGTTACTGAAAGGAATTCTAGGGACAAAATATCAGAAATAAAGAGGGCCCATGGGAGAAGAATGCATAGATGAGGGCTTGGAGCTGCCAGAGGCATACACTCACAGAGAACAGAAAAATGCCACAGGATAAGGGGAGAGGAAGGCATCCAATTCACAGGGGATAAAGAAAAATCACAGAGTGCAGGAAAGAAGGAAACATACTTTCACAGAGGATGGAGACATGTCTACAGATGCCAGGAAGAGGGAAAACACATTTTCGCAGGAGATGGAGGAATGTTGTAAGATATGCGAGAGAAGAAGAGGAGGGTCATGTGAGCTTTGGACTTTGAAACTGAGATTCTGCAAAAGAGTGACCAATTAGAAAAGCACAGATCATAAAATGGGGAAGAGGTCCAATCAGAAGGGCACAGGGAGAGACAAAGAACCCATCTTGGCTGGCCTGGGGCCTGCGGGCTGGGGGCAGCTCCTGCATTGAGTGTCTGCCCCCTGGTGGTCAGTGCGCATCATAGCGACTGGTCATTCCACTGTTCGGTCCACCGTTCCGTTGATTTGCATATTAGGCTTTTATTATATAGGATTATTTAGGAAAATTTATTTACAAATAATATGTAGGAGGGACCAGAATAGGAAATAGTAACTCAAATATAGGATATAAAGACCCAGACTTCAGTTCTAGCAGTGGAAACAGAAAGGAATGTTGGATTTGAAAAAAAGTACAAAATATGATGCCTGTTTGGAAGTAGGGGAATGATCATGGAAGAGTGAAAAAAAAACACTCTATTTTTTATAGAATAACCCAAAGGTGCACGGTGTTATTCCCAGGTATCAAGAAATAACAATGGGAGAGACGCTTTGGAGACAGGTGATATACTTACCTTAGGGCATGTTGAGTTGGAAACAATGCAGAAAGCTCCCGGGAAAGGTAAAAGTATTTCATCCATAGGATTCTCTGAGAAGCAGACTCTGAGGTCAAGTTTAGTATGTGCTGTGTTTGTTTGGTTGTATCCTTGGGACTGGTTTGTGGAAGTAAAGGTAAAAAATCAAGAATGGGTAACAACCACAACCTCAGCTGATCCTGTAGAACACTCTGGAGTTTGAATGGACAGTAGAGTTTGCCAGTGTAGGGCCAAAATCATTGGGTCTTCATAACCCCAAATGATTGGATGGGGGCTTCTATGGAAGGGCATAACTTGGACAAAGCATGAAAGTCATTCCTGAAAAGGCTGACAGCTAACTCAAAAAGTCCTTCATTAAAGTGCATATCACATGATTTCCTATGAAACTGGGGTGAGAATGGGAGTTTTAGCTAAAGAAAAATTATTAGTGAATCCCAGTTCTGGTTCTGCTTTTCTTTTTTAAAATATATATATTTTTTTATTTCAGAGAGGAAGGGAGAGGAAGAGAGAAAGAGAAATATAAATGATGAGAGAGAATAATTAATTGGCTGCCTCTTGCACACCCCCTACTGGGCAAGCCTGAAAGCAGGGCATTTGTCTTGACTGGGAATCATACCCTGATCTTCTGGTTCAAAGGTCAATACTCAACCACTGAGCCATGCTAGTTGGGCTGCTTCTACTTTTAGCATTCATAAGCAGAACACAAAATCTACCATGGATATAGTTGTCATTTTCAGAAATGCTGGATGCTCCTAATGAGAAATAAAAGAATTTTAGAATTATGAAGTAGTCATTTATGTTTTAACTTTTATAAAAGCAACATGTGTTTCTAAATGATTTTCCTTACAACACAATAAATAAGGAAATTTAATTTTTTTCCTAATTTTCATTGCTCATGCTTGCTAGCCAAGTTAGCTTTGTTTCACTGGGCCATAAAATATTGCAGTATTTAATAAAAGTGATGAGAATTTTAAAACAATTTTGAATATTTTCTAATTTACCTGGGTAGAGACACATAGACCATAGTATTTCACTGGACTTCTGAATACTTTATCCAAAAGGGGAATTTAAAAACTACTTTCATGTGACTAAATATCCTATATAATAAAGAGCTAATATGCTAATTAGACCCAATGGCAGAACAACCTTCAGGAACAACCAGTGGGTGGGGCCCTGGGGCTTTGAGGCCTTGGGGCAGCCGGGACTGCAAGGGCCAAGCCCTTTGCACGGATATCGTGCATCAGGACTCTAGTTTAAAATATTTGTCATATTATTAAATAAGTGTTCCAAAAATATTTCCAAATGTTACCTAGGGCTCATGTTTACTCATTATTTATCAGCCACATTTTTCCTGCCAAATACACGTCAAATTTCTATATCATCTCTCATTTAAATATTAATCATTATTCTATTGAGAAACAAAGTTATCATAATGACAATAGGACATAACAAAAGAAACTTTGTCTGTTAGCTTTAGATCTTGAAATATATTATGCTGCGATAAACTTATTTTTCTTAGCAAAAGCAATGATTCCTCAAGAGAATAAGACAAGTCATAGACTGAGAAGAACTAATTCCAAAAGGTATTGTAGTGTGAGCCCTGACAATTTTTCCCCCCATTTTTATAATGCCTAAGCTAAGCTCCAATTGCCAGGCAAGGCATCCACTTGAAAGGGCATCCACTTCAAAGCCTGGCTATCTCAGAGGAACACAGCCATGAGCCACAGCGCTGGATGTTGAGCCAGGCACCTCCCCACTGAGGCTCCTCTGTGTTAGGCCTCTTCACTCTTTCTCTTCGCTGTTCCTGGTTTTCAGGAACTGCCCATGCGGGCCACTTGTTTCATCTTCCCAGGCTTTAAATTTTAAATTCCCATTCTTAGGTTTTATACGAGTTTTTTAATCCTCATTGTAGGATATGTTTTCTTCATGGATTCTAGAGAAAGAAGAAGAAGAAGAAGAAGAGAGAGAGAGAGGGAGGTGAGGGGAGAGAGAGAAACATCAATCTGAGCGAGAAACTGATCTTGCCTCCCATATGCACCCCAACTGGGGGATCAAACCTGCAATGTAGGTATGTGCCCTGACTGGGAGTCTAACCTGCCACCCCTTGGTGCACCAATGATGCTCTGACCAGTTAGCAGCACTGTCTAGAGGCTATTCTTTTGTGTTTTCTTTAAATATATTTTATTAATTTTTTACAGAGAGGAAGGGAGAGGGATAGAGAATTAGAAACATTGATGAGAGAGAAACATCGATCAGCTGCCTCCTGCACACTCCCTACTGGGGATGTGCCCGCAACCAAGGTACATGCCCTTGCCCAGAATCGAACCCAGGACCCTTCAGTCCGCAGGCCGACGCTTTATCCACTGAGCAAAACCAGCCAGGGCCCAGGGCCTATTCTTATGTTTTAAATTCACCAATAAAGAATGAGCCCAAGAGAATCTAGGCCCCCACCCTTGACCCTAATGAAAGTAGAACTCAGCCCAGGCTCCTGCTCTCCATCTCCAGGTCCTTGCACTGTGGCCCCAGGCGTGCTTGTTATTTCTAGATCTTGTAAGTAATAAACCTGCATCTTTTAAGAATTTCCTGGTTCTTGCTGAAGGCTGCCTTGCAATCACAATAAAACTGTGAGGGCTGGTCCAGGTACAGCATTGGTTATCCATAGGCTGAGACTAATATAATACAGGCATGTCTCATAAAGACTGTTATCAAAATATACAAAGACCTCTTAAAAATAAAAACAAATAAACCTGACTTAAAAATGGGTAAAAGAAAGAATGAAATAGTGAGAAAGATTGCAAAGAGATGGAGTAAGTTTATTGTCCCCCAATATCAGTATTCCCCTTCATTTATAGCAAAATAAATTTTGAAATGAGGAGATCCTATTCAATGGGTACACATTTCCAGTTATAAGACAAATGATTTCTAGAGATGTAATGCACAGTATAAAGACTAGAAGTAACAATACCATCATGTATACTTGAAAATTTCTAAGAGAATAGTTCTTAAAAGTTCTCTCTCTCTCTCTCTCTCTCTCACACACACACACACACACACACACCCCTCAGTAATTATGTCAGGTGATAGAGGTATAAAGGTGTTAACTAATCTCAAGGTAATAACTTTTGCAATATATGTGTATCAAAGCACCATATTGCATGCCTCAAACTTACACAATGTTATATGCCAATTATATCTTAATGAAGCTGGGACAGGGCAACAGTTAACTCACCCTATACCTCTTCCTTTTCATCATCTCCTGCATTCTGCTTCCTGGAACTTCGATGTCTGTGAAGGTAGGTGCTGCCTCTTGGTGAATGGAGCTCTGAGCTGAAAGGTCTGCATCCCTGAGGACTCTGTGGAGTGGAGCTGTCATACACTTTCAGAACACTTATCTTTGGACTTTTCCATGAGAGAGAGAAAAAAATGTATATTATATAAGCCATAAACATCATTTTTCTGTTTTTGTTTTCTAGTTCTCCCACTTGAACTTAATTTAATCTTTTTTTCTTCTTGCATAAGAAAATATTTTAGGAGAAATTCTAATCAATTGAAGGCCCCTTTTTACTACCTATATAATTTCATTCAAAAATGCTATAAAAACATTGCCATGAACTGTTACTTATAAAGTATTTAAAGTAAGAAATTACCTGCATTAGTAGGGGAAAATATCTAATAAGTTCAACTCTAAAAGCCAATTAAGATAGTATTGAAAGAGAATTTAAGCAAATTCTCTTTGCAGAAAAATCTTTGCAAAGTATATATCTAATAAAGGATTGGGTTCCAAAATAAACAAAGAACTCTTAAAACTCAACAATAAGAAAATGACCCAACTTTAAAATAAGGAGATAGTCTGAATAGACACCTGACCAAAGGTGATATACAGATGGCAAATAATCATATGAAAAGATGCTCCACATGATATACCACTGGGGAACTGCAAACCAAAACAATGAGATGCACTACACCTATTAGAAAAGTCCAAATCCAAAACACTGACAACAACAAATGTCTCCAGGATGTGAAGCAACAGAAATTCTCATTAACTGTGGATGGGAATGAAAAATGCTACAGCCATTTTGGAAGAAAGTTTGGCTTTTTTTTTTTCTCCACAAAACTAAGCATACTCAACCGTATGATTCAGAAATCATGCTTCTTGGTATTTACCAAAAAGACATGAAGATGTATGTCCACACAAAAAACTCACGTGACTGCTTACAGCGGCTTTATTTATAAGTGTCAAAACTGGGAAGCAACTAAGATGTCCTTCAGGAGGTGAATGGGTAAATAAAATGTGGTCCATCCAGACAGGGAAGTATTACTCAGTGGTATAAAGGAAATGATCAGACAAGCCATGGAAAGATATGCAGAGACTTTAAATGCATATTACTAAGTGAAAGAAAACAATCTGAAAAGGCCACACACTGTATGATTCCAACTATATGAATTCTGGAAAAGATAAAACTATGGAGACAGTAAAAATTTCAGTGTTTGGCAGGGATTAAAGGGAGGGGGGATGATGAGTAGGCAAAATATGGATTTTTAGGGCAGTGAAACTATTCTATCTGATACCATAATGATGGATGCCTGTCATTGTACATTTGTCAAGACCCATAGAATGTGCAACATCAAGAGTGAACTGTAATGTAAACTAAGGGATTGAAGTGATAGTGAAGTATCAGTGTAAGTTTGATGGTGACAAATGTACTGATTTGGGATGAGGAATATTGACATGGGAGAGGGCGCACGTGTGCAAGGTAGAGGGTATAAGGGAAGCTTGTACCTTCTGCTCTGTTTGGCTGTGAACTTAAAACTAAAGTTCACTGACCTTCTAAATTCTACCTTAGAAACCCTGGTGACAAACATGTATCAAAAGGAGGGACATATATATATTCTTTCTCCTTTGCCCTTGGTGTCTTTAAGACTGCCATGGTTGAAGAGCAGAGCTCTGAAAAATAAAGTCAATAAAATAGAAATGATTCCAAGAGACTCAACATCTCAAAAACTTTAGAAACAATATCTAGTATGGTGATTTAAATTTAGAAAATATTTAATTAATTTTATCTTGTGTTATCTGAATTCATCTAATAAAAATGACATTTTATTTTAACTTTCTAATAGTGACTGTAAGAGTACCTTTAGGTGCTGTTTATAACACACATTTGCTCTTATGGAGAATGCTACATTTTTCATTGCTTTTTCTTTAGCATGGGTGTACTGCACAACTTCTTGTTGTTGAGTTGGGTAAATAAGTTGTGCTATACAAAAACAATGGACTATTATTCAGCCATTAAAATGAAGTTCTTATCTAATATAATAAAATAGTAATATGCAAATTGACCTTACTCCATTACACTCACAAGCCACACCCACAAGCCATACCCACCAATCAATCAAGAGCAAATATGCAAATTAACTAAACTAAGATGGCGGCAGCCATGGAGCTGGAGTTGCCCCGGGCAATAGAGAAAGCCAGGGCCCTGTGGAGCCCTGAGCTCTACTCAAGGCTACAAAGTTTCAATTATAGAAGATAAACAAACCCCACATACTTGAGGTGCTGGGACCTTGGGTTGCCAGGAGCAACCCAGGTTTCTAGCAGGGTACCAAGGCAACAAAGATTCAATTATAGAAGTTAAATAAATCCCAGATATCTGCTTCCAGCCAGGCACCCTAGTAGGGACCCAAACTCTGAAGGGCCTGTGGGCAGCCTGAAAAAGGCCCTCAGCCCCTCACCCAGGCTGGCCACACCCCCATGGGATGAGGGTCCCCACTGGGGGGCTTCACCAGCCTGCAAACAGCCATCAGCCCCTCACCCAGGCTGGCCAGGCATGCCAGCAGGTGGACATCCCCAGAGGGGGTCCCAGGCTGCGAGAGGGCACAGGCCGGGCTGAGGGACCCCGCCAAGTGCACAAATTATTGTGCACTGGGCCCCTAGTATATTCTGTAATTTGGATGACATCAAAAGCATTCTGCTAAGTGAAAGATGGCAGATACAGAAGGTCACATGTTGTACAATTCTTTTTATATGGTATGTCCAGAAAAGGCAAATCCACAGAGACAGAAAAAAGATTAGTGGTTGTCATGAAATGGGGGGAGGGAGCAATGGGGTGTGATTGCTTAAGGACTCTGGGGTGTTCTTCTGGGGAGATGAAAATGTTTTGAAACTAGAGAGGGGCTGGGTACATATATTGTGACTGCACCAGATGACAATGAGTTGCACACTCTAAAATGGTTAATTGTATGTTATGTGAAATTCACTTCAATTTTTAAAAAAGGAAAAGTTAAGTCTAATAAAGTTGTTAATAACTGTTTAGGCATTTCTGACCATTTTTGTTCCATTAACCCCATTAGCATCCACATGAGGCCTATGAACTTTTCTCAAAATAATGTTTGTAAATGCATAAAACAAAATGCATAATTGAAGAGTAAACCCATTACACTGGCCTATATGTTTTTTTAAAAATACTTTTAAAATACCATGTGGCCTAACAACATACTTGCTTCTTCAATGAGACATTAAATGACTAGATCTAGCAGCAGATCTACTACTGTAAATCTGAAGTAGTGATGGTTGTAAATGATATTTAGAAGCATCTGTAACATCAGGAGAATAATATAACAATTACATACCATTTATATTGGAGACAAAAATCATAGATACTACTAACACTACTCTAGAGTTTGTTGCCTACATTCATTCATAAATGCTAAATTTTAGAAGTAAATAAAAATGAAAATGTAATCTCCTTTAAAATCCAAGTTCACTAACCCTCTAAATTCTACCTTAGGAACCCTGGTGGCAAACATCTAGTAAAGGGAGGGGCGTGTATTCTTTCTCCTTTGCCCTTGGAGTCTTCAAGACTACCATGGCTGAAGAGCAGAGAAGAGTTCTGTCTGTCCTCTACTTATTTGTAAAAATATTTTTCTTCCCTGTTTTAAAAGAGATTTTGATCCAAGTTTTGAAGAAACAAATGGTCCAAGAAGCAAACTCACCCAACAAACAGAGGCATGATTTAATGTAAGATGAGAA
>PVJC01035872.1:0-18010 GCA_004026665.1 Murina feae | reverse complement strand
GCGCGCGCCTCCGTACCTCTGTACTTTGCTTCCGCTGCTGCTCTGAGTCTCAGACTCTTCTCTGGTTGTAGGATTTTCACTCAGCCAGCCGTCCTGTGGGTGCGAGTGGTGTCCGTGTGTTCTTTTCGTGGTTTTTCTGAAATAGTTGTTCACAGCTGCATATGCGGTGTCTACCCTATGCCGCCATCTTGTTTCTCGAGAACTGTTCCCATTTTTGTTAACTTCACATAATTTAAAATTTCACGTTTGTTATCTTTTGACCCTTGGTTTTTCGAGAGTGTGTTGTTTATTTATAAATCTTTGTGAATTTTCTAGCTTTCTTCCTGTTATTGATTTCTAGTTTCATACTATTGTGGTCTAAGATCCTTGGTAAAATTTCAGTCTTCTGAAATCTGCTAAGATTTATCTTGTGACCTATCATATGATCTATTCTGGACGATGTCTGTCTGGAAGATCTATTATGTTGAAAGTGGTGTTTTGAAGTCCTCTGCCATCATTGTATTGTTGTCTATTTCCCCCTTCAGATCTGTTAGTGTTTGCTTAATATAGTTATACTAGGGGCCCGGTGCACAAAAATTTGTGTACTTGGTGGAGGGGGTCCCTCAGCCCAACATGTGCCCTCTCGCAGTCTGGGACCCCTTGGGGGATGTTCACCTGCTGGTGTGCCTGGCCAACCTGGGTGAGGGGCTGATGGCTGTTTGCAGGCTGGCCAAGCTCCCCCAGTGGGGACCCTCACCCCATAGGGGTGTGGCCAGCCTGTGTGAGGGGCTGAGGACCATTTTCAGGCTGGCCGCAGCTCCCATTGACCCAAGGTCCCCGTGAGGCTGGCTGGAAACAGGTTCCTGGAGTTTATTTATCTTCAATAATTGAAATTTTGTTGCCTTGAGCAGAGGTCTAGTCAGGCAACGAAGCCTCCTGTTTGCTCTAGCTCCGTGGCTGCCAGCCTCCATGTTGGCTGGGTTAATTTGCATACAGCCACTCTGGCTGGTGGGTGTGGCTTAGTTGTCTCAGAGTGATGGTTAGTTTGCATATTACTCTTTTATTAGATTAGATACTCCAGTTTTGGGTGCATATATATTTCAGGTTGTTATATATTCTTGATGAACTTACCCCTTTATCATTATATAATTACCTTGTCTCTTGTTACAGTTTTTGGCTTAAAGTTTCTCTCTGTTACAACTAGCTACCCTGCTTTCTTTTGGTTTCACTTGCACAGAATATCTTTTCTGATCCCTTCATTTTGAGCCTATCTACATCCTTATGGCTGAAGTAAGTCTCTTTAGGCAGCATATAGTAGGGTCTTTTTTTTTTTAAACAAAAATTCATCTAACCATTCTGTGTATTTTATTTTTAAAATGCTTATTGATTTCAGAAAGGAAGGGAGGAGAGAGAGATATGGAAACATCAATGATGAGAGAATCATCCGTTGGCTGCCTCCTGCACAACCCCTACTGGTGATCAAGTCTGCAACCTGGGCATGTGCCCTGACCCAGAATCAAACCAGCAACCTCTTGGTGTATGGGTCAGTGCTCAACCTTTGAGCCACACTGGCTGAGGCATTTTATGTCTTTTACTCATAATTGGATGTAATCCATTTATATTTAGAGTATTTATTTTTAATCCTCACCTGAGGGTATTTATTCCCCTTTATTTTTCAGAGAGAGTGGGAGGGAGGGGGAGAACACTTAATAATTTAATATGGTTTCTTTTTGTGTTATCCCATAGATCACTTAGGCTTTCTTCACTCCTTTCTTCATTGTCTTCTTTTATGCTCTTCTGATTGGATAATATCAAACTTCTTGTCCTCTCATAGACTCTTTTTTCTGCTTGTTTCATTGTCTGTTGATGCTCTCTATTGCATTTTCTATTTTATTCATTGAGTTCTTTAGCTCTGAATTTGTTTTAGTCTTTTTTAATATTTGTATTTCTATATTAAGCTGTTTTGAAAATGTATTGTTTTTCTGGTTTTATTGAATTGTCTTGTAGTACACTGAGTTCTCCTAAAACAGCTCTTTTGAATTTTTTATCGGGTAAATTTCAGATCTCTGTTTTGGAGATGGGTTCCTGGAAGGTGATTCTTGATGGCATCATGTTTCCTTGATGTAAAGTAGCACCTCCTCTACTGGTGTTTACTGGTTGCCTTCAGTAGAGAGGAAACTCCCGTCAGAGGCTTTCTCAGCCCTATGGGCACACCTGCTCCATGCTTCTTGCTCCCTCTTGTGGCAGAATTCTTAAGCTAGTCCGCCTTCTCTCGATCCTCAGGTTGAGTGTTGACAGTGTATCTTGATTGGACTTAATTTGTTCCTCTTTTTGTAGGTCCTTGAGATAGGCTGTTTATTTGAAGTCTTTCTGTTGTCTTTACATATGCATTCATCACTATCAAATTCCCTCTTAGAACCATTCCCTGACGTTCTGGAAGGGCTAAGAGAGAAATAATCTCCTTTTGCAGTGTTCGACACAGCTGGGGAAGCTGGGTGCTCACTCCCACACTCTCACTTTTCCTCATTGGAGAAATCACACGCTCAGAAGATCTCTGGGCCCTAAGATGTGCCATTTTGGCAAATGGGTGATACGGGTAAAGTCAAATTGTTCATCTTACCTTCTCCAGTGTTTCTAAACTTACAGTTTGCTTCAGCATTGTCCTGGAGTTCTCTGCTGGAAACATGGACTTCCACAATGGCTCCTTCATCTGTAAATGATGGTCTAAGACAGTGAGTGTTTCGCAGGGGTTCCTGGACTTTGGACAAGAGGGACTGGAGCTGGTTTACGGGCCACTGCAGGACCAAAACCTGTATGCCTGTAACCAGATGCATGGGTGGGCAAGACTCCTGGGTCCTTGGCGTCTGGTGCTAGATTCCATGGCTCTCACAGAGGCATTTGTGTCTGAGGATGGATGCCATGTTGCTGGGAGCGGGGCATGAATGAGGGGTAGCTTATTCTCTCATAACACTGATGTCACTACCCCAGTGTGTATAATTGCCCTTTCCATGCTGTATTGTCAGTATCGTTAATTGTGAGGCCCTTTACATTTCCCGTTTTTGATTACCTAGGACCTAGCACAGTATTTGGCACATAAGAACTCAAGTATTTATTGAGTAAATAAATGAATGATCTAGGCCTCAGAAAAAAGGATCTGAAGTGGGAAGACATTAATTAAAATGGGAGAAACCACACAAAGATAATAAAGTAGAAGAAAAGTAAAAGTAGCTTTGGTAGGTCTGTGTGCAATTAATGAAAGAAAAGATTAGGTGGAGAAGGCAGATCTACTGGGTGTGAAATCATGATATGATAGCTTCTACTTCCTCAGAGCAAGTTTTTAACCAACAAAGTGATGTAAGCACAGCATTTGTTTAGGGATATTCAGCAGAGAATTTCAATTGAAATAATCTGTTGTGCTAGAAATCCTCAGAGTTATTCTTGGCTCCCATATGCTGAACTGGTCAATGAAATTCTGCTGATTAAAATTAGAAAGGCTTTTGGAGTGTGAACCAGTATCCTAGTTCAGATTTTCAGCCTCTCTTCCCTGTAGTATAGCAGTAGCCTCCTAACTCATCTTCTTCACAGCCTCCTTACCCCCCTCACCCTTTGTGCTCCTACCAAAGATTTTTCTAAAAACAAGTTTAGCCTGACTAAAAAGTGACTGGTCTTGGCTAACTCCTTGACATGTTATACAAGGCCTTTCACAACCTCATGCCACCCAACCTATTTGGATTTGTCTTGTATCACTCCTTTTCATATATATACATAGATGTATATGTACACCTTGTTCTTATACGTATCTATGACCTGCACATATTGTTTCCTTTTTCTGGAAAGCACCTCCACCCTTCCCCATTTGAGAAAAACCACAAACCAGTTCAAATGTTACCTACTCTATGAAGCCATCCTCTACTCTCCTAGGCAGGTTAAGGCAGATGGATCAGACCTTAGTCATTCTTATATTTTTAGAACTTATTACAGTATCTAGTATGGTGCTGGCTTCTGGGAACTGAGTTTTAAAAATTTATGACAAAAGATGAATATTATTGTTTTATTTTAGAAAAAATATAAAACAATACAGATCTATATAAAGTAAAAGATGAGTACCATCTATCACTCCTGAAATACTCAGGTATAATCACCATCAAACCTAATTTTGTGTGTATTACCTTACCCACTTTTTATGCAAGCACACCCATGCATATGTGAATGTAATTTTTAAAAACTCAAGCCTAAGTGTTTGAATGAATGAAGGAACTTAAGATGTTATTTAAACAATCCACTCATTAAAGTCAAGAAAGAGTCTTTATGGGAATAGAAAAGTAATAATATAATATGAGCAAGTGTTGGAAAAACTAAAACTTTAACTTCATGGCTGATTTCTCTATGTTATGCTTACAGAGTCAAATATAATTTCAAGGCTACAAACTGCATTCATAGGTAAAATTTTTTAACAAAATGCAACAAGATGTATACTTCTTCTATACATCTCTACAGTTTCCATATCTCTACAATAGAAATAATTTATCCTCATAGGATGTGTAAAAGGATTAAAGATAATGTACTAACATGTTTGGCATGCAATTGAGCAATAAAATATACTTTATTATTTGTATTGATCTGGCGTTTTACAGTAATATGAGGGCAAACACTGTAGGTTATACTGTTTATTAATAGCATTATTCCATCAATATAATTCTGAATGTCTCTATTCTTTAAGTCAGCTTTCAGGACTATCCAGCAACATGAATTTGGGTTTTATAAATTTGCATAAAATTATAGCTATCTTTTTTGCTTGTCCTACCTCCTGCTGACTCACAGACTCAGCTTTAAAATAGAGAGCTATATTTATTTTGCATAATGCTGCTACAGCAATGTCTAAAAAAAACTCTGACATGCTCTTAATAATTAAGGCTGCATGCAGACTTTGTTCTAATTGAGAAATAACTCAAACTAATTTGAATATCTGGGAACTATTAACATCTGATAGCTTTTTCTAATTTTCCTCTCCCATCCTTTTGTATATGAATTTTATTTCTTTTCTTCCCCACCCCCTCTAATTTGTAATACTGATTTAAAAGGGAAACTCCAATGAACTGATAATAGACCTTAAGTGAAGGGGGAAAAAAATCATACATTTTAGTAAAATTTACAGGAAAGATAAGGTAGGAAATACTCAGATTATAAATTTTTCCTTCTATTGCTGCAATAAATTATACTTTTGTAATTTTTTGCATGTTTATTTTTTGTTCCCATAGGAATACTGTCTTACTTTTTTGTGCTTATCCAATGCCTATCACAGTACTACTTAATTGCTGATGTGTAAATTGTCTTTAAATGTGGTGTTTTCAATATAATTTTATTTCTAGAAGTTTTACTCAGGAGTTCAGTCCCATCCTCATGTTAAACCTATTAGGTGATTGGTTCAATTATAGCTGAATTATTTATCGATTGTAATTACAAAAGCATTCCTGGTTTCTTTTAGGGATTTTTTTTTCTCCCAGGGATAGCTATGCATCTATGTACCTAACTCCTTTGTTCAGCAGGTAATTACCTTGGTCTCTGACTGCTGCTGCTATTTATTGGTGCTACCTTCGGCTTTGCTAGTTTGCAAGTATCAACAAACCATGCTCATTACTTTCATATGTATATTCTAAAATTTCACGTGATTCCCATCTTCATACATAACTGTGCTATGGGCAAATAACGCTTTTAATAGATAGTTGCTGTTTTCTGTGGGGCCAAATTTGTATGTAACTAATTTGTGCAGATACCAATCCTATGTAATAGAGAGTTAATATGCAAATAGTCATCACGCCTTCATGCTCTCGCACGGGGGCCAGAGACCTGAGGCCATGCCCCCTCCCCGACGTCAGGACTGGGGGACCTGAGGCTGCGCTGGGGGACCTGAACCTGTGACCCCCGCCCAACACCAGGCTGGAGGACCTGAAGCTGCACTCCCCACCCTGGGGGTCTTGACGAGGGTGAGGCTACCTGGGTCTGGGTCTCACACGATTTCAAGGCACGCGCAGGTGGGCAGGGACTTGACTCTGGGTCCCACTGCACACCCCAGACTCTGACAGGAGGGAGATTTTCATATATATTTTACTAATTTTCTTTCATCTCTGACACTTCTATTATAGAGAAAGGGCAAATAGCAATATTAAATACTTCCTCTAATTCCCTTTTAATGTGCACAAATTTTGTGCACTGGGCCACTAGTTTTTTAATATTTTCTTTCCCTCCCTCCCTCTCTTCATCTGTTATGCTCAATGTAGCATGCTAGATATCATAGGGGAATGAAAGAAATAAAACACTTGGTCTTGTCCGCAAGTAGTTTACCATCTATGGAGAAAAAAATATGTATACATAAAAAAGCATTACAGCCTTAGCCGGTCTGGCTCAGTGCATAAGGGTCAGCCTGTGGACTGAAGAGTTCCAGGTTTGATTCCAGTTAAGGGCACATGCCCAGTTGTGGGCTCGATTCCCAGTAGGGGCCATGCAGGAGGCAGCTGATCAGTGATTCTTCCTCTCCCTTTCTCTCTGAAATCAATAAAACTATATTTTAAAAAAGCATTACAGCCCTAACCGGTTTGGCTCAGTGGATAGAGCGTTGGCCTGCGGACTGAAAGGTCCCAGGTTTGATTCCGGTCAAGGGCATGTACCTGGGGTTGCAGGCACATCCCCAGTGGGAGGTGTGCAGGAGGCAACTGATTGATGTTTCTCTCTCATCGATGTTTCTCTCTATCTCTTTCCCTTCCTCTCTGTAAAAAATCAATAAAATATATTTAAAAAAAAGCATTACAACCCAGAATGGTATATATCACAAGTAAATAATGCAAGATTACACACTATAGAAGATCCAAGGAAGATATTATGGATTGGAATTATGTGGTTTCTAGACTGAGTCAGGGATATTTGATACAATGGGAAAAGTGCAAGACGATGAATTGGAAGACCAGGTTTTCAGTACCACCCCTTGCTAACGATTGTAATCTTATGCCTTGAGCTTTCTGAAGTTAATTTCTCTCCCATGTAAATTGGAAATCATGATGATATCTTTTCTGATTTACTTCAATATGTAAATCATAAAATAAAATGATATAAAATGTTCTGAAGACATTAAAATATGATTACAACCTAAGGATATGTTGTTTTAATTTTTCATTACATACCATAGTATTTATTTTTATTTTGTTAATCCTCACCCGGGGATATTTTTTCCTTTTTTTTTTTTTTAGAGTGGAAAGGGGGGGCGGGGCAGAGAACAGAAAGGAGAGAGAGAGAAATAGAGAAATATTGATTGGTTGCCTCCTGCATGTGCTCCAACCTGGGCTGGGGATCAAACCTGCAACCCAAGTACATGCCCTTCACTAGTATTCGAACCTGAGACCCTTTGGTGCACGGGCCAACACGCTAACCACTGAGAAACACAGGCCAAGACAATATCATAGTATTTGCGCTGAAACACTAACAAATGTTGAAAATTCAGTAGGGAGGGAGGAGTAACGCTGACCAGGAGCTGGCTGGTACTGGGTTGGAGAACCAATTATGTATATTTGCCCAGCGTCGGGTTCAGTGACATCAAGGTGATGGTTTGAAATCAGCCATGGTGGGAGTATTTAAGCCATAGATGTTGGCAAACACTAATGATGCCAACGAGTTAGTTAGCTAGTACTTAGTTAATGTAACAATCCACATTTCTGTGTTCCTTGCTTTTTAACAGAATCATCTAGAGCAGCGGTTCTCAACCTGTGGGGGCTAGACCCCATTGGGGGTTGAAGGACCCTCGCCTAAATACATCCTGCATATCAGATATTTACATTACGACTCCTAACAGTAGCAACATCACAATTATGAAGTAGCAACGGAAATAATTTTATGGTTGGGGGTCATCACAACATGAGGAACTGTATTAAAGGGTCGCTGCATTAGGAAGGTTGAGAAGCACTGCCATAGAGGAAAGACAGGCTGTTTCAGGAGATGGCTACCTTCCAGGTAACTATAAAGTAAGACCTGTAAGGGTGCTTGGACATCTTTAGTGAGTTCCTCTAAATCTTTTTCATGCCATCGCTTATTCAGGAAATCGTACAGCGCATCCATCAATACCTCCAAGTGCACTTGTCCCAAGCTCTCGGGGCTTTGGTTGGGAAAAGTGATTTAGTCCAGACCCCCATCTGCGGCGGGGGGGGAATGGAATCTCGGAGGAGGGGTGCCGCCCTCCTGGGTCAAGAGTGAATGCTGGGGCTGGAACTCGCACCCTTTGTCAGCCAGCGAGCCAGCTGCCTCCCCACAGTCGGAGCAGGTGCATGCCCGGCCCAGGACCAGGTCAGCGTCAGCCGCAGTGGATGGGACGCCGGTCCAGGCCAGTGTGGCTTCAGATGTGGTCCCGTGACCACTGCACCGGAACCTGTTGGACCTTGAGGTGCTGGTTGAAAACGCAGACTCAGCCCCGGCCGGTGTGGCTCCGCTGGATGCAGCGGTTCCCGTGCACCAGAGGTCGCCTGCTGAGCTCAGGGCACAGGCCTAGGTCGCGGGTTCCGTCCGCGGGTGAACTGGGAGGCAACCGTCCGGTGTTTCTCTCTCCCATCGATGCCCCTCTCCCCCGACTTCCTGCGGTCAATAAACCACATCTTCAAAACAAAACGCAGGTTCCCGGGCACCGCACAGGCACAGGCACACTGCACCGGGCGCTGCGGTCCGGCCCGGAAGCGCGCATTTGGAGCTTTGAAAACGCCCTCCACTCCACGCCCCGGCAGGACGTTGGGCTCCTGCTCGCCCCGAGCGGCTCTGCGGGGCGCGCGGCACCCGCCCGTCTGACCTCAGAGCAGCGTGGGCGCAAGGCCGCGCCGTCTGGGCAGAGCCGTCTGTTACGCACGAGCCTAGGCAGACGCTGGCGGCCGCACAGCGGGGCCCAGTCCGGGTGAGGCCGCCGCCGCACCGCCACCACCTCCTGGCCCCGCTGCGGAGCCACTGCGGAGGCGGGGGCCCGGGCGAGGCGGCTTCGCGGCGCCGCTTGCAGGCGAGGCCGCCCCGCAGGCGCGCGGGACTGCGGCTTCCCCACTCCGCTCCCGGGCACCGCCCCTTCCCTGTGGTCCCGCCCACCGGCGGAAGTCACTACAGCGCCTGCGCCGATCCGGCCTCACCCCGGAGTAAACTTCCCACAGTGCCTCGCGAGCCGGGGTTTGATAACAAGCTGGGAAGGTTGAAGGCGGGTTGCCTTTGTTGGGCTTGCTCTGCGAGCCCGGGGTCCGGCCGCCGCCCCGTGGGGTGCCATGCCGCTTCTTCGGGGCGTGTGGGGAGCGCTGAGCGCCCTGGGCAAGTCCGGGGCCGAGCTCTGCGCGGACTGCGGGAGTCGGCTGCGCGCACCCTTCAGGTAGGACCCTCGCCGACCCGGGCGGCCAGGCGCCCGATGCCCAGGGGCCGGAGTGTAGATGGCGTCTCCCGCCTTCTGTCCCTCCCGGGAGGTCAGGGACCCCCCCCCCCCCAGAACCTGTGGTTCGAACCTCGACCTTGCCAAGGGAAGGGAGCCTTTGCAGGCCTTACCCCAGGGGAATACCCCGCGCCCTGCTTCCGGCCCCCCTCCACCCTCCCCGCTCCACGCGGCCGCCGCGCACCTGGTTCCATGGCCGCGCACCTGGTTCGCTGGCCTGTTCTTTGTAAAGTCGCGCCGACAGCCTCCCGCCGCCTTCGAGGCATGGAGGAGGCGGGCCCGGAGCTGAAGCGCATGTTTTCTGCACCCGCTGCCCGTCGTGGGGGGGATGCGGTGGGAGTGGGGCTTCAGTTTTGCAGGCTCTTCCCTCTGGTTAGGGCACGATTGTCAGTGTCACCAGCTTTCTTGTCGGAGGTGTCAGATCCATAGCATCTCGATCACCTCTGATTTGGGGCCTGTTGATACGCCTGTGAGTATTATTGGCGCTTAAAACCTTAACGTCGGTTCTTCTTTTTACCTACGTGCAGATTTGTGTATATACCCAGATGGTTTTCATCCACCTTGAGTAGTTATCCAAAGAAGCCTATGACTTCTTACGTTCGGTTTTCTAAAGAACAGCTAGCCATATATAAAGCTCGGCACCCAGGTAAGGAGTGGGGGGCTTGCGCCCTTCTCTGATGGAATAAAGAGCTCACTGAGCAGCTAAGCCGTATATTTGCACCGCCAGCCGTCCATTGCCTGGGAACATCGCCTTCTCCTTGGGGGTCTGTGAGGCAGCAGGTCTAACATTTTTCAGCAAGTAGAAATCTTTTTGTTGTTAATCCTCATCTGAGGATATTTTCCCATTGATTTTTGTTTTTAAGGGAGCATGGAAGGGAAGGGGAGAGACAGAGAGAGAGGAAGACCAGAGACACATTGGGTGGTTGCCTTCCACCCCCCCCCCCCCCCCCAACCAGGGCCAGGATGGAGCCTGCAGCCTAGGTCTGTGCCCTTGACCGGAATTGAACCCACGACCCTTCAGTCCCAGTCCTATGCTCTACCCACTGAGCCAAACCGGCTAGGGCAGAAATGTTTTAAATATAATTAAGAACTAAGGAAAAGATATTTTTAAAAAATAGCAGCATGTAGATACACAGAGCAGCTAGGGAAGAGGATATGAAAAAGCTTAATTTTGGGCCTCGCTGCCACTGGCTTAGAGGACTGCCATGAATCGTTTTTTCTCTTGCCTTGCCCCTTCTGCCCCGGGATTTTTAGTGGGAGTTACAATGAAATGACTTCTGTGGAAGTGTTCTATAAACCGTAAAGGTCTATACAAATTACTGCTAACGCCAGAGCTGTTGTACTGAGAGATTTCCAAGTAGGATGTTTGACGACTCCCTACAAAGGCTATAGGGACTTCATTTGAGGTTGTAGTGTAAGGATAATAACTAAATTAATCATAGCTAACTTTTGCTTTTGATTTCTAAAACCCATTCACAAACAGTACATCACAGGGCACTTCTGAAAGTCAAATGAGATATAATAAAAATTCTCATAAAGAATTGGTTTATGAGACATAAGTAAGTGCTCACTCCTTTTTAAAAATGTAGGAGTTGAAATTAATAAGTGTTTTGTTACAGCATTTATACCCTTTTTAGTTAAGATGAGGAAGAACATGGGGAATAGTGAATTGATTATAGAAAAGTTTAGTTTGTTTGCAGCTGGTATTTCTGTAATTCAAATCCAAGATGGTGGTATATGAATCAAGACTGTATTTTGTTTTTCATTCAGATGTTAGGAACTTAATTCCTAAAAGGCTCTAAAAAATATTTGAGATATGAAGTAAAGAACTTGAAGAAATTGGTTACTGAAATGCTTAAACTAGCAATCAAGTTCGGAGAACTGTTTTGGTGATATGTAATCTACTCCTTGATTATTAGATAAAAGACTAACAATTTGGATAAAGTACTAAAGTTATATGTTTATTTTTTGTTGTTACTAACCTTAGGATATTTTCCCATTGATTTTTAGAGTGGAAGGCAGGGGGAGAGATGCAGAGAGAGAAGCATCAATTTGAGAGAGACACATCAATTGTTTGCCTCCTGCAGGTGTCCTGACCTAGTGTCAGGGATTGGGATCAAGCCTGCAACTGAGGTATTGCCCTTGACTAGAATCCAACCCGAGACCCTTCAGTCCTTGTGTCGATGCTTTATCCACTGAGCCAAACTGGCTAGGGTTAAAGTTATTTAAATTGGTTAAAGAAAAGCTAAATTATCATATTAAGTTGTATGTGATATAGAGTTGTCTAATAAAACTTACTTTTAGAGCTGATGTGTTAGGATTTCCTGGAAATCTTTAGAAGTTATTCATGAGACATAAAGTTGTGACATCTTTTTTCATTCCAATCCATAGAAGCGAAAAATTCAGAACTAATTAAAAAAATCGCGGAGATATGGAGAGAACTTCCTGAATCCGAGAAAAAGGTAAGCATATAGGTTTTCAGCATTGCTGGCTAGTTTTCTGCAGTTGTCATTTTTTAAAGGACCAAATGACCCAGAGGTGATTTTTTTGTTGTTTGTTTTTTAAGTATCTATTATATGCACATACCTTCTGACCTACATAAGTGATAATATGGATGCAGGGGGTGGTGATGAAGGGTTGGCAGCAATGTGAAATTGAAGGCTACTTATTAGACTCTCAAGTTGGTTATCATGTGTATGAAGAAAAAAACATGATTTGGGTCCATATAAATGTGATCCCAGAGCACATTTTCCACATGATGGTTCAGTCTGTCTTTATCTGAAGTCATGCAGTTGTCTTTCCTTGGTAGCAACAGTTTATTGACTTCTTATTGTTTTTATTTTATTTATAGATATATGAAGATGCTTACAAGGCAGACTGGCAGGCATACAAAGAAGAGCTAAACAGAATTCAAGAACAGTTAACTCCAAGTCAAAAAGTGTCTTTGGAAAAAGAAATGATGCAAAAGCGTTTAAAAAAGAAATCATTATTAAAAAAGAGAGTGAGTATCATTGAAATATTCTTTTCCTTTAGCAAAGAACTGAAATTTACCTAACTGTGAATATAGAGAGCTTTCTCTTGTTTTGATGATGTATGTGGTAGAATGTCACATATACTCTAATTAGGAGCAATGGGATCATCCTCTTCCGCCACTAGGACACTTGTCATTGAGTCTATCTTGGAAACGCTTGTTGCCACTTCGGGCTGTATCTGATTTTAAAACAGGTAGTTAGGACTGCCAAGAAAGCTGTAGGAACAGCCAAATCTTGGGTAGTAAAAATCTTTGTTTCTGCGTTTTGTCTAGAATAGCCTACTGATTTGAATTGTTCTAAAGGTAAAAGTGAATTTGATTCTATATATTGCTGAATAGACTAAATTTATTAGCACATCAGGGAAAAGTGCCTATTGTATCTAGTCAAATAGGTCCCTGTAAGATGAAACACTACTTTTTCTCATTAAAAACCCTACATAGGGCCCTGGCCAGATAGCTCAGTTGGATAGAGCATTGTCCTGATACACCAAGGTTGTGGGTTCAATTCCCGGTCAGAGCACATTGACCAGGAATTGAAATAAGCAGCCAATGAATGCATAAAATAAGTGGAACAATAAATCGATGTTTCTTTCTCTCAAACCAATAAACAAAAATACAAAAAAAAAGCCCATATGGTTCAAATTTTGTGGTTCCTAATAAGTATTAATCCACATAAATGCCATTGTTTGAAAATTAGACATTTTTGTATAAAACCAGTATTAGGTATGAAGTGGTCAGCTTGATATCTTTCCTTGGTAGCAACAGTTTATTGACTTCTTATTGTTTTTATTTTATTAGTATAGAAAATGGTCATCAGAATTAAAACTATTTCTTTGAGAAAGTAGGTTGGAACCTTCAGTGTCAGATGCCAAGATATGTATTCCTCATCTAATGTTTTAAGTCCTAAGGACTCAGCCAATTTCAAGTCAGTAATCTGAGGTGCTGATCCAGTTAGTAAAAGGATTGAGTAAAGATACCAATAGTGAGAAATACAGCCTCTGCCTTAGGGATGGTATTTGGAGGGGTGAGTACTAAAGTTTACTCTCCTTTCTTCTTAATACATGCAGCCAGTGCTGAGTGGAGAATACCAGAATGAGGATTAGGCAGAAGAGGCTTCCCTCTCAAATATTTCTTGTCTTCCTTTCTCTCCTGGTGTTCCCATTATGGTTTTGTTACACCTGTTTAGGTTGTCCCATGGTCCTGAGTGTTCTGGGGGTTTTACCCCCTCATCTTTGTTCCCTTTATTCTTGGGTTTTCAAGGATTCTGTTAATGTGTCTTGTTGCTCAGTGCTTTCATCAGATGTGTCCAGTCTACTAATAAGCACATCAAAGGCATCCTTTATTTCAGCTACAATGTTTTTGCCTTCTAGAATATATTAGAGTGGAAGAGAGAGGGAGAGAAAGATAGAAACATCAATGATGAGAGAGAATCATTGATTGGCTGCCTCTTGCATGCCCCACACCAGGGATCAAGCCCACTAGCTGAATTGAACCATGACCTCCTGGTTCATAGGTCAGTGTTTAACCATGTCTGCTGGGCTTCTTCCTCTACTTTAGATACTGAGTAAAAAGAATTTAGCCCATATGTCTCCTTTTTTGTGTGTGACCACATTTATTGGAAGTGTTGGAGAAAAACAAATATGCCATTTAATAATTTATGAGTTATGTACAAATAAACTCATTTCAGGAGTAGAAGAATCCTTGGTCATTTCTTAATGTCAAAATTTATGCAGGTTTCTCTTTGAATATCTTCTATCTTTAAAGATGCAATCACATAAAGTCCTAATTCCACAAAGGGATATATTCTTTGTTTCAACCAACTCTCAATGGAGGGACAACTAGCACACCATCTCCCCGGGCAAAAGCATTGGAGTATTCCGCTTTGTTGATTTATGTATCTCTTAATATATTTCTTCATCAGTTTCTATAGTAGTCACAGTTTCTCCCATATCTTCCAGTATCGTTTAAATGTGACCATAGGCCTGGGTTGCAGATTCGTTCCCAGCCTGGTCGGGGTGTGTTTGGGAGGCAACTGATCCATGTGTCTCTCTCACATCCATGTTTCTCCCTTAGCCCATCTTTGGGGGTTAAAGATTGAGAGACATGCAGGGAAGGAAATGAAATGAGAGATTATTTGACAGATAGTCTAGTGTTCATGAGTTGTGGAAGAAGCATGTAGTAGTTTCGCCGAGGAAATGGCAGTGCCCTATAAGAATGAAACTGAGATTATCTTATTTTTTAAAAAAGATTTGTACATATGTGCTCAGTTATTCAGTTTCTGGAGACATGAAAATAAGATGTAAAGGAAGTGTATGGGAAATAACTCAAAATCTATTATGTTTTTCAAAATAATGCTGTCAAATTCTGACCTCAGGAGGGAATAATCACATACTTTATATAAGAATCAGAACATCCACATTAAGGAACATTCTGCATAATGCATAGTAGTGAATACAGTTTCTGTAAGTAAAATTAAGTCTCAGAGATGTTAAAACCGTCCTAACTCTTCCATTTTCACTCCTTAGGAGTTAACACTGCTTGGAAAACCAAAAAGACCTCGCTCAGCTTATAACATTTTTATATCTGAATGCTTCCAGGGAGCTAAGAATGCTTCATCACAGGTAAAATAGAACTGCATTTATTTTTTAAATGTTTATTTTAGTTTCAGAAATAATTGGTCAAGAAATGTTAAGGATGCATTTGCTTCTTCTATCATTGTCTTTCTTGGTTTACTGATTCTGTTAGAGAATCCTCCCCAGTAAAGATACATGGGAGATTAGCTTTTAGAGTTCTTGCTTGTCTGAAAATGTCTCTCCAGTTTCACATTTGATAATTTGGGCATAGAGTTGTTTCATGTTCTTTGAAAACTTAAAAATAAATACTCCTTTTATAACCTCTCTGTTGCTTTTGAGAAGTATAAAGCCATTTTAATTATTGGTCTTTTGAATGTGATCTGTTTTGTTCTTGTTTTTTTCTCCATTTTGACTCTAGAATTTTTACTGTTTAATGCATCTTCTGAATTGATACTCTAACTTTCTTGTCTTCTCTGTATTGTCTTCTCTTAGCCTTTTTTGCTCTTCTTTCTGGGATACCATGTACTTTTTCATATAATCTCCCTGTTTCTAGCATGGTATCACCACCCCCTACTATACCTGGTATCCACTGAGTAACTCATACTTTACTTTTGTGAAAGGACTAATGTCCTAGAATCTGCCCATAGTGGGAATTTAATCTCTTTGTAAACACTTTCTATCAGTCCTCCTGACTGTGCCTCTATTTTATACCTATCTGGTGCTACCAATTCCTGAGTGTCCTCAGAATTCTACGTTGTAAAACACTTTGCATTTTGGGCTTCCCCATTGCTGGTTTGGGAATAGCTTTCATGAGTTCGGTACGCCAGGAACCATGGCTGCATCTGCTTTTCAGCTTCCAAACTTTTGTGTTGGTAGTGCGCTCTCTTATTTTCTTTGTCTCTGTGGGTTTATGCCTTAAACATTTTTGTTTATTCATTTAATGTTTTAATTTAAAATAAACTTCTCACAGTTTTGGAGGCTGGGAAATTCAAGGTCAAGGTACTATCACAGTTGCCTAGTGATGAGGGCCCTCTTCCTGGTTCGTGGCTGGTGTCTTCTCACTGTGTCCTCATGTGGTGGAAGCTCATTTAATGGGGTTTAGGAAGGTTCGATATAGTCAAGGGCATATGCCTGGGTTGTGGGCTTGAACCCCAGTGGGGAGTGTGCAGGGGGAGCTGATTGATGATTCTCTCTCATCATTGATGTATCTGTCTCTTTCTCCCTCTCCTTTCCTCTCTGAAATCAATTTTAAAAAATTTATATATATCCCTAGCCAGTGGATAGAGTGTTTGCCCATGGACAGAAGTGTCCCGGGTTTGATTCTGTTCAAGGACTCCTACCTCTGTTGCAGGTTTAATCTGGACTCATGGGGGAGACAACCGGTCAGTGTGTCTCTCACATGATGTTTCTCTCTGTATCTCCCCCTCCCTTCCACTCGCTCTAAAACTCAATGGAAAAATACCCTCGGGTGAGAATTAGTAAAGAATATATATAAAACTTTAAACATTTTTTAAAAGAAAAATTATGAAAAAATTGAAAGCATTAAAGTAATTTCTTCCAAATCTAAGAGTCAGAGCAGTTGTTTTACGGTTAACTGTTCCTGAATATTAGAAGTGTTTATGAAGATAAGTTAAAAATGTTGAAAACATAATGGGTATGTAGTCTCAGGTACTATCTGATACCTCTGTTTTTGTCAATAGGAAAATAAGCTACACTCAAAATTCTGCTCAGAAATAATGGCCCCCTCTCCTTCACACTCCCCTGCTTCTGCCCCTCATTTGCCACCCATCTTCCCTTTATTCTCTGTGCTCTGGGAGCAGCAGCATAGGCAGCGTGAGGTGTGCTGACTGACTTGTCTCTGCCTCTCTTCCAGCCATGGCGTCTCTGTATCCCTTTACTTTATAGAAGAACCAAGCCTAAGGGCGGTCATAGGTCTTTTTTACAAGTCACTTAAATTCACCTAAGTAGAATTGAAGACTGGCGTTGTGTTGTTCTTTTGACTACACGTAAACACTTTGGCACCCATTTTAGAACAAAGCATTAAACTACAAGAAGTTAGAGTACAACATAATATACTTGAATATTAGTATTTCTGAATTTAAAAAAATTTATTTGCACAGTAAAGGAAATCATCAAAATGCGACCTATCGAATGGGAGTAAATACAGGCAGTCCTTGGGTTACGTCGGACTCGACATATGGGTCTCAGCATATGTCATTTTGTGGTTACGTCATCATCTCCCGTTTATTTATAAAAAAAATTCCGCCATTTTGACGTATGTACATATGTGCTTTATGTTTTTCATTACTTATTACCACAAGTAAAGGTCAGGAATTGTTATCTTTCTTTTAAATTTTTTTTACTGTTTCACTTCATTACTGCTGTGTACGTGCTCCATGTGAGTGACGTAGGTGCTTATGTGGGTGGGCTCTACTGTATTTGCATATTATATATCTGATAAGGTGTTAACACCCAAATATATAAAGAATTCAACTCAGAAAAAAAAATCTGATTAAAAACGGGCAAAGGATCTGAATAGACATCTTTCCAAAGAAGACATAAAAATGGCTAACAGGTATATGAAAAGGATGTTCAGCATCACTAATTATCAGGGAATTGCAAATTAATACCACGGCTCACCTCACCCTGTTGGAATGACTGTTGTCAAAGATCAAAGTAATTAATGTATTGGTGTGGATATGGAGAAAAGGAAACCCTTGTGCATAGTTGGTGGGAGTGTGAGTTGCTGTAGCCCACTATGGATGACAAAAGAATTCCTGAAAAACTTAAAATCAGAAATATATGTCCAGCAGTATTACTTCTGGGTATGTATCCAATGAAAAGAGAAAACACTAACTTGTAAAGATTTCTGAACCCCCGTGTTCAGTCAGCGTGATTTACAACAGCCAAGATGTGAAAGCAGTCTAAATGTTCATTGGATGAATGGATAAAGAAACTGACATATGTAATTTAGACCAAAAAAAGAAAAAGAAA
>PVJC01035871.1:0-18013 GCA_004026665.1 Murina feae | reverse complement strand
GGCCCTAACCGGCCTGGCTCAGTGGATAGAGCGTCAGCCTGCGGACTGAAGGGTCCCAGGTTCGATTCCGGTCAAGGGCATGTACCTTGGTTGCGGGCACATCCCCAGTAGGGAGTGTGCAGGAGGCAGCTGATCGATGTTTCTCTCTCATCGATGTTCCTGACTCTTCTGTCCCTCTCCCTTTCTCTCTGTGAAAAATCAATAAAATATATATATTAAAAAAAAATAATGATCTCTGGCATGACTTCCAGTATATTAGGATGTACTTAACCTTTAGAGCCAATAGCCTGAATGTGCTATAACTACTTACAGAAATGCTATAGTATTTCAACTCTAGAGATATACCTGTGTAGATTTTAATAATTTAAGTTTTTTTTTTAAAAAGCCTCTATAGTCTATCCTCATTATTTCAATACTTTTTTTCTCCACACTTCCATTATTCCCATGTGCTTTTTAACTACCTAAGAGTCTCCTGTTTAGGACTTTCATAGCTTGATTTTAATTATAAATACTAACTACAATTACTTTAAAAGTTTAATTAGCTACTTCTAAAACTTCTCTAAGTATTTCAGAACTGAGAGAAGAATTTTTCCATGTTTTGCTTAATTCTTCTCTCTCATTTTTTTAAAAATATCAATTTGTCTTCACTCACTTGATTGTTGTTTTTTTTCTTCTCTTGAATTAACTATCGTTAATTTGCTACTATAATTTCAAGAGCTACCAATTTGATTTCCAAACATTTGTGATCATTATCCTATTTCAAATATACCAAGATTTTCCTTGATTCCAGGTATAGAAAACCAAAGATCAAATGTTTGGAAATATCTGAGTTCATAACCAGAGAACATCATTAACGTCATAAATTCCATATCCTGCTCCCCGACTTTTCTGAAGAATTAAGATTTTAAAAAATCCTCCTCCATTGCAACTAGAAATATTAATAAGAGTAGTTGACTAGAAAGAAAGGAAATTTCTGGGATGATAGAAATGTTTTATTCTCCATAAATTATGTTTACATTTTCTGTTAAAACCCCCAGTTCCATAAGTGTTTATATTTTTCCAAAGTAAACTTCATATCAATAATTTTTACTTTTTGTTATTTTTGGTTGGTTTAAAAAAATCGTAAAGGAGCACCTCCCTTTTTCAGTCTACATTGCTAGTGAATTTAGTCAAACTGTTTGTCTCTTTGCTTCCAGTTTCTAAGGCCAAAGTTGAACAAACACTACGACTGGGTCTGCTGACCTTTCCATGAACCCTGTGTGTCCCTGGAGCCCTGATTCAGGCAGAGTGATTTGTCCCAGTGCTGCCTGCAGGCTGCTGCTTAGTTTTTCAGTCATCCTAATCAAATAGAAGCTTATTTAATTCATATAATAGCATCTTGAAAAAGTACACTGACCAGTTTGCTAAAATCCAAATGTATCTACTGATTTAGAAATTAAATACAAAAAATAATCCTATTTTACCAGCATCTTTAGTTTATTTGGATCTTCCCTGACCATTAATTTTCAGGGATTTTTCTCCATTATTGACTCAGAAGAAATGTTGAACACAGAAGAAATAAGATTCTCATATGTCCAACTGATCCACAAACCATGTAATACATTAGAGCAGCTTCTCATGTACCTGCTTGTCATTTGTATGTCTTCTCTGGAAAAACATCTATTCAGTTCCCTGCCCATGTTCCATCTCTTTGACTCTGTGCTAGTTAGTGATTCTTTCCTCTGTGGACTCGAATAAGCTGTAAAACATATCCATCCTTGAGTTTTACATTTTAACAATGATATGTTTCCTGTATCAATGTTTTAGGTTGTTTTCCACCCTCAAAATTGGTTGGTAATTTTTAGAGTTTCTTATTGTTAGACTCCTTCATTTTTGGAATCTATTATTAATTTCTTTATTTCCTATAACTTCACTTCTATCTGATCATTTAAATATGAATCCTTTAGAGTCAAAGTCTTTATTTTTGCTTAATCTCACTCAGGAGAAGGAGAGTAGATTTTCTTCCCTCCTGTATGTTTGGCAACTTTTAAAACAGAGAGTTCATGTTTAGTCAAATCTGACCTGTGAGAATCCTGAGATCCTGAATTGAAGATGTTTTCCCTGGAGATGATTTGTGCCCAGTACTGTGGGGGCCACCAGCAAGCTGGGATCACTGTAGCCACAGGAAATGCAGGGTTAAATGTGGGAGCTGCATATTCAGTTTGCCCACCTTGTTGGAAACCCATGTCAGTCTTCTAATTCCATGGTGATAGGAGGTAACTCTACCTCACTGTTGTCTGCTCTGGTTTCAGCCTCGCCTCACCCTGTTTGTCACATTCTTAAGCACCATGCCGTGCATTGCTATCCAACAGAGCATTTTAAAATCTTATTTGATCATCAGGTTTTGAACATTTTTGATGACTAACTTTAAGATCTAGTTTTCTAACAAACATTCTTGGAACCATGCTATTCTAGTTCGACCTCTTCATTTTATAGGCAAGAAAACTGAAGCTATGTGACTGGTGCAGTGTTTCATGATGAGCCCATGTTAGAGCCAGGGAAAAATCCTTTACGTCATAAAACCAATGTGCTTTCTAAGCCTGGAAAGTTCCATAAGTGGAACACCCATTTCTTCCCTGGCAGAAATGTTCCTGTATGTGATGTGTCTCCCACTAGACACATTTCTGAGAAGTATGTTGGGGCACATATTTGTTAAAATATATAAACAAATCTTAAATTTGAGTGTGGGGGGTAGTGAGGGAGAAGTGAGATTGATGTTATCAACAATAAAGGGTATAGATATTGCTCTTGGTTAGGGGTATATACTGTGTAGTTTCCCAATAGTTAGGCTAGGTGACTTAGAAAGATATTTGTGTACTCTCGGGAATTTCTGTTGAAATACAGAGGGGCAAGGCATTAATAATAAGTTCATGGCCCAATTTATACAGATGAAAGCCTTTGAATTGACATGTGCATTATTTAACAGTCCTGTTCTTTGACAGTAATTTAACTTGGGGACATTGGATTTGAAATGCCAACTTTAATCTGCATCCCCATTTTAAGTCTTAAAAAACAGTATTTATAACTCAAAATTTTGCTGAATCTTGTATTTCAATTTCTTGGCCTTCATATATTTTGCTTATATTTTATACATATCTAAAATCTGCAACTAGGTATTTGTTGTTGTTATGATAAGGAGTTTGGCATTGAATTGAAATTTGAAACTCTTTATCCCTCACTCACTAAATTATAGAATACTAGAGCCCTGGTGCATGAATTTGTGCATAAGTGGGGTCCCTAGGCCTGGCCGGCAATCAGGGTCAATTAAGGCCGCCTTGCCTAGTCCTAGCCCTGATCAGGGCCTGCTGGCGGGGGGAGGAAAAAAGGGAGGGAGAGGGACTGCAGGAGGTTGGCTGGCTGGGGGGAGAGACCATGGGAAGTTGGCTGGCTGGCTGGGGGTAGGGACTGCAAGGTTAGCTGGCTGGCCTCAATGGGCGCAGATCAGTGCGGCTGGCTAGGGAGAGGGATTGTAGGAAGTTGGCCGGCTGGCTGGAGGGAGGAACCAGCTGGGGGGGAGGGACCTGGGGAGGTTGGATGTGGGAGTGCACTGACCACCAGGGGCAGCTCCTGCATTGAGAGTCTGCCCCCTGGTGGTCAGTGTGCATCATAGCAACTGGTCGACTGGTCATTCTGGTTGTTCTGGTCATTCAGTCGTAATGGTCGCTTAGGCTTTTATATATATATATATATATAGATGGTGTTTGGAAGATTCTTAGGTTGTGGAGTCTAAGTTCAGGGTCTCAAATTTTGAAATAACCACCAAGTAAGTAGTATAGATCTGGGGCATGTGCCCTGACCAGGAATTGAACCATGAGCCACACCACCCAGGTTGTCATTTTTTAATTTGACAATCTAAGGAAAAAGAGGCCTGCACCCTGAATAAATAGTCAGTTACTAAACGTTGGAAGAGTTGAACTTTGAATCGATCTGAGCTTGAGTGCTGACTTTCCTAGCTGGGCAGCCTCAGGAAGGTTATCTCAGCACAGTTCCTTGCATGTGATGACATGAACGGAGACAATCTTGCTGCCTTGTTGTGATGAGTAAGGAAGGCAGGTTAAGAAATGAGGTGAATGGCCTGATACCCATGCTTGCTCTTCCCTTAGTCCACAGCACTCTTTCTGGGAGGCTGAATTTAGCTCTGTTTCCTGGAAGCTAAGACAGAAACAAAAACAAATTAAGTACACACTTTTAAAAATGTCAATATCCAATACAAGATCAAATATCTGTTCCCAAACACGTTGGCTTTGAATTCTGGAAAAACTGGCCTCATAGTTCCTTATATAAGAAGACATATGGATAATGTAATAGGCACCTACTGTTAATATAGATTTATGGAAGACAAATTTGACAATTTTTCATATCGACCCTCTTTAAAAGCTGAGGGCATCACATTAAATCTTAATTCAGTGAAGGCATTTCTAAAGGAAGCTGAGATAATTTACTCTGAATACATTGCCTCTCAGCACCACCTAAAACAGGAATAAAATTAGAAATTCTAAAAATTGTAGATATTTAAAATCACCTTTAAGTTTGTCTTGTATATTAGCTGTCTCAGTTTATCATTCTTAAAGACGGATTCATAGGCTCTCTGTGTCACAGTCCTTTTGAAAACTTGTCAAAATGCAGATTCCTGAGTCCAGCATCATTTTTACTGGGTTATAATTTTTGAGGCAAGGCCTGGACACCTGCAAGTTCAACAACAAAATGGTTCTTGTGTACATTACAGTCTGAGCCTGGATAGGTGGCATGGCTAGTTCAGGTGCATAAGTGAGCTGAGTGTAGGAGGAGGGGCTGTAGGGGAGGGGAGGAATATTTCTGATAGAGGTTTGAGTTGCTCAGTAATTTGTCATCCTGCTGTGTTCTTTATGAAGATTACGTATGGAAATGATTTATAGTTGTAGGCTGCCTTTGGCTATCATCGCATGGAGTGGGAGGTGTCTTTGGCTGCTTGGCTGAAGGGGAGAGGAGATGCCTATGTTCACCCAGAAGCAAGTAGAGGGGAGGCCATGGAATCAGGCGGGGACACATTTGGTTTATATGCAGCAACTGGCACCCTGCCCAGTGAGGGCACCAAACTCCACTCGGTCGAAACAGCTCACACATCCCAAGGGAGGGAGTTTGGGACCCTAATGGAAGGTGACCTGATGAAGCAGCCCAGCTCCCAAAGTGGGAAGACACCTTTTTCATATTGAGGGCCACTGACATTGCACTTGGGAGGTCTTGTCAATTGCCAACTCTTGGCATTTCCTTGGAAGTAATTTTGCATTTGTAGGGGCAGCTGTCTCCCCTGGCTACCATCATTCTAATTTCCATATAAAACCAGACATACTGTCCTTTTTAGATTGTTCACTACAAAAGCAGGTCTAAATCTCAGCCTCCAACTTCACGTATCAAATTTTAATTTTCCTCACTTTTTTCTAACTCAACTGAAAAGTGTTCGGAGCCTCCATGCTGCCAGGTGCTGGCTCACCTGCTCCCATGCCACGAGGTGTGTAGATCTTTCTACTCTTCTGAGACAGGCCTGCCTTCTCTAGGCTCTTACAGTCGCGGCAGGTCAGGGGTCCTCCTTGACCTGCAGCCTTTCTGCTATTGAACTTCCTCTCCTTCCAGCCCTGGGATTTCAGTTCTAGTCAAAGAAGAGGAATTATTTCCCTTCATGTCTCTACCTTAGAGAGTTTGTCTACACTCTCCCTATGGTAGATTCCCTTCCCTCAAAACCCACATAAAATAAAAGGAAACAACACACAATAGTGTGTATGTATGTGTGTGTGTGTAATCTTAGGCTTTTGGAATATAATATTTCTGCTTGAATAAAAAGAAATGGGGAAAAATACTTGGAGAAAAAAAGAACATAGATTAATATCGCTATACTTTCAGCCGTAGAAGTCTACTTAATGCTTTTGAGGAAACACTTGTCCTGAGGAAAGACGGCCTGTAGCATTCATCTCCCATCTCTGGGTCAGGGAGCTGGCTTGGTCATTCCAAAATATTGCCCAGAGTTTCATGAAAGAGACAATACTAGTTTTTCTGATAATTATCAAATCCTGTGCTTCTTTCCATGGCAGCCTCTGCAACAACTCTATGATTGTGTTAACCTCTTTCCATTTGATGCCTTTGGAGTAGCAGGAGCAGGGCAGGGGGCAATGCACTGTGTGCTCAGCAGAGTGTGTGGGGGCAGGGGGGGACTGCTGCCTGGCCACACACCGAGGGGCTGACAGAGCCACCTGGAAAGTAGGAGACGTTATTTTTATTCCCATCCCATGCTCTCATCCCCAAAGGTTTTATAGACTTTTTTCTCCCCAATGGAATAAAAGCTCATTAAATTATATTTATCAATTTAGCAATGCAAACTTTAACTCTATAAATCTGTGCTAATGTACATAGTGTCTGTGTCTCCAGTTGGGGAGGTTTAGAACAGATGTCAGATATGCTCAGTTTCTCATGAAGCCCATTCCTAAATGGTTTTTGTCTGGGAGGTATATAATAATATATATATATATTCCTTCCGTTTAAAAAAGAAATCTATTCTAAGCTTCAGAAGAATGGTACTTTTGTAATCCACTGCCATATTAGAAAATGCATCAAGTATTTACTGATTTGAAGGCCATCCTAGGAGTAGACTAAAACAAACCTTGGAATATTGAACTTTTAGCTGTAATATAGACAAGAGTATCCTTTCCTTTGCAATTGGTGAATTAACTTCAATATTCATATTTTTTTCAAGTTGAGTTATAATGGAGCCTTCTGCATCACACTTAACATTTATTTTCTTGAAGGTTATTCTCTGCTAGAGATACTGGCAAAGAATGCTGTTAGACTTTCTTACACCATTTGTACCATTTACAGTAGCTCAGTGTAACAATCACCTGGGAGGTACTGTGGGTTCAGTTCTAAACCACTGCAGTAAAGCGAATACTATCGCAATAAGCGAGCTGTTATCTTTTTGCTGGTGGAAGGTCTTGCCTTCAGTTAGTAAAAACGCAGTATCTGTGAAGCATAGTAAAGCACAATAAAATGAGGTATTGATGTTGGGAAGACAAGGAAACTATAGCAAAGTCAATTGGAGTTCAGTCCTTCAGTTCTCAGCTCTAAACTGTTGTGAATTTGATCCCTTCATGTTGAAATAGCACTTCTTTTATAAGTTGGAAAGTGCTTATAAACTGCACTGGGATTTAATTATGTTGTTGCCATCTCTGAGTTCCGATGAGATCACTAACATGGGTAGTTTGTTTCTCTGACAACAAAACGTTTTGTGCAACCAGATTAAGTTAACGGGGCAGACTCAGAGCGCCAATGGCGGGATGTTGTAACTAGGAATCTATAAATAAAAACAAACGAGGAAGAGATAAAAGGCAGGCTTAGAGTGCCCTTTCAAAGGCTCGAGATAATGGGAATGTTGGTCAATATGTGAAAGCCACAATATTACATTACGCTTCCATTTTATTTTCACTGGCTTATTGAACCTAGCTTTAAGCCAGATGGAAAAGTAAATTTCCTAATGAGTAATATGAAATATTTATCAAAGCTGAAATATAATACAAGTTTTGATCATAAGCCAAACAGTTGAAGTGCGTTGTCTCTTCTTTAAAGAAACACATATAGCTTTAGGCACATATTATATTCATTGCTGGATAGTAATATTGGAAGAATTGGCTATTGCCAATTCTGAGCTGCTGACTTCCTAATATAAGATCTGCGCTCCCCTGGCCAGCGTGGCTCAGTTGGTGGGAGCGTCTCACCTACGCCGAAGGGTGGTGGGCTCCATTCCCCATCAGGGCACAAACCTAGGTTGCATGTTCCATCCTGGTCGGGGTGCCTACAGGAGGCAACCAATTGATGCTTCTCTCTCACAATGATGTTTCTCCCTCTCTTCCTCCTCCTTTTTCTTCCGCTCTCTAAAAACCAATTTAAAAAATGATTGGCACAAAAGGTAAGCTTTCTGTGTTATAGTGCATTCATGGATATGAATGTCAAGGATATGTATGCATCAGATCTCCACTATCAATCATCTTACAAAATAGTGGGGCCATTTATGAAATGGGTTACTCGTAGCAGTTAACATTTATTTGGCACCAGCACGGACAAAGCACTGTGACATTGGGGCTCTCATTATTTTGAAACAACGCTTTGAGAGTTTGTGTTCACTTTGCAGAGCAGGAACCTTGAGCTCTGTTCTCAGGGGTTGTCTGAGTTCCCCACTCCCAGGCAGGAGCAAAGCTTGGGATGTGCACTCTGTTTTCTGGCAAAGTCCCATGGCCTCTCCAGTCTGCACAGCTGTCTCCATCCATGAATGTGGTTGGTCACTTACGTTTAATAAGTTCGTGATGTCCTTTTGAAAAACAAATTAGTGTCTATTTTAGTTTCATTTTGTCCGCAAGATGTAAACGACTAAGTCTTAGTAATGGAACTGTGAGATTACCAATGTGTGATAGAGTCATATCATCATGACTTAAGGTCATATGCAGTGTCCATCTCTACGGTGTTTTGTCTTTTATCCCTCTATTGGCCAAACAGTAGTTTTTCACAAATGAGGGTTCCTAGGCTTATACTATTAATAGGCTTTTGAAACAGTTAATTTTAAACCAATAAGGTCATAAAGTTAAAAGTGGCTGTATTATATTCTGAATGTTCCCTTTAATAATCATATTCCTATTGAGTTTTTTATGAACAAAAGCCAACACTGGGTTTTTTAAATGAATAAGTTACATTAGTATTTATAATATGAATTTAACATCCATTCTTAGGAAGAAAAGACCAAACAATATTGTAAAATGAGCCTTTTTTTTTTTTAAGAAAAGGAAACAATGGTGTAACACACACACACACACACACATTTCTTCCAATGTATTTTCTAGGCATGTACCAAATTTTCATTCAGAGCTATGAAATGCCATGGACAGGAACCTGGTTCTTTAGGCAGAATTCTGTAAACATAGCATATTTACATAAATTATTTTGATTTATTTATTTGCTAAAAAAATTGTTCCACATATCAGATTTTTAAAATGCATTTGAATCTTTATTCTACAACACAAGCAACAGAAATACAGTATCTTTTAAAATATTTCTTTAGATTTTTCATTTTCACCTCAGATAAAATGTACACAAAATACACTTGCAAGCTTGCTTATAGAGACCTGCTAAACAATAGATTATATCAAATCAAACAGTTATATCAACATAGAAAGGAAGGTGACTTTCAGTTATTTTAATAAATGTGACCAAGCTGACAAGATAATAAGGCAAAACAAAAAAACTGTACTTCCTTGACAAGTCCTTTGAAGTAAACGAAATGCTTCAAGGCTCCTGGTGAAGAGTTGCAATGATGAATTTTGCATTTTGTAGATAAAATGGTACACTGACTCAAAACATTATGGCTATACCAAGCTCCATTTATTTATAATTTTCAGTGAAAACAACTCGACTCTTTGGCATCATACAAGAAAGGATAAAAGGATCCTTACCACCCATTGGCTTTGTTTAGAGTGGGGAAATGGTAGTAGGGGAACTGTTTATAATGAAATTTACTTTTATTACTTTAGAAAAGCATAAAAATAACCTTGAATAAGAGTTGTTTGGCATGACTAGGGCAATAAATATTTATTCTTAGTTCCCTACCCCCACCCACCCACCAAAAAACAAATCAAGAAACATAAAGAAACCAGCCTTTCCCTCTAGGCACCTCCTCCTGCCCCTATCACGCCTTACCCGTATATTCTACCACCTGGTTTCAATTTGAGGTGAAACCAGAATATCAAAAGCATTCCTCTTTGTACCATTTTGACTATTTAGCGGGAAACTTATATTTGTTAGAGAGAACCACTTCCAACAAAAACCAGAAGAATGAACAGAGGGAGGAATACAGAGTTGCTTGCACATATTGTGAGGTAGCCATGGATGACCATGGGCAGGTGGTAGTGCCAGGGTCTGGAGCTTCCCTAACCTGAAGAGAAAACATATCTCATGTGGTAGTTCAGAAGATCTGCCCCTCCCCTTTTTGGCACCAGTTGGTAAAATAAATTGAAAACAAATTATTCCTAGAGATTCATTTTAAAAGTTAACCTGAAAATAAATTATTATTAAAAGAATTAAATGCATGTATCATTTCCAGAAAAGGTTATAGAAAACAAAAGTAAAATAAATTAAAAAACAAAAAAGAACCCTTTATTTCCATCCACAGAGGCAAGGATTTGAATCCTTGATACCATTAACACTTTGATATACTTTCAGTTGCATTAGTCATACAAAAGGATAAAATAATTTAAATGAAAGGGTATTTGAGAAATATTTAGAGAAACTTTATTAAATCAATAAGAATTGTTTGTAATTAAAATAGCTCACACACAGATGATGGTTTTAAGGTACTTATTTGTTTTTTCTTGAATTATTCCCTCTGTGTTTCTTCTTTCATGTAAAAAGAATTTCCAAGGCTAATTAATTGAATAAAGACTTGAGAACTAAACTAAGGCCCAGCTATCTTTGTGTTAACATGACATCACTGTATTCCCAATGCATATTGATGCATTTTTGCATTTCTTCCATCATTTGGAAAATGAGATAATGAATATGGCCTCTATTGTGCAGATATGAGTGCAAACCCAACATATTTACTGAGAAGTCTTTAAAACAGGCACATATATTGCTCAAAGGGGAGGTGGTTATTTCCATGAAGCCATTTGGTAGACTGTCTGCAAGTCTACAGGAAATTGAAATATTAATTTACATCAGACACATGAAAAATGAAAGCACATCAAGTAGTGTAATGTCATCTTGAAGTGCTGACATTCTGGTGACCAATGAGAGAGAGAAAACAACTGGCAAGCAAGAAACGACTCAAAAACATCTGGAAGCCAGGAGCCAAGGTTACCATGGAGTCGACATGGAAACATTTCATTAAAACTGTATGGACAGAGAAGAAACACCAACGCCACGTACTTAAACTCAAAATCACCTCAGTACAAGTCAAAGGGCCAACAGGGTACAGATGATCATCCACAGAATCAATGTTTCTAAATACAAAGACGAGAAGCTTATACTGATCTCACTGTTCCATAGAACTTATACATTCATTGTCCTCTAGCTTATACAAAAACACACAAAACAACTGTTGCCATAATAAACCATGGAAACTAGGAAGGTTGAGCAGGAATGCTGTGGAGTAGGGGTGGGGAAACTTTTTTCTGCCAACGGCCATTTGGGTCATCGTTCTCGAGAGATACAAAATTATCAACTTAAAAACTAGCCTGCTGTGTTTGGTCAAACACATAATAACTCACCCATAATGCCTTGGCAGGGCCAGACCAAACGCTGTCTGGGGCCTCCTATGGCCCGAGGGTGAGGCATTATCCACCCCTGCTGCGGAGAATCCAATCCCAAGTTGTTTGCCAAGGTGAAGTTCAGTTTTTCTCTAGTGCTTGATAAGTCAAGCTGATCTTAAAGGTAAGAGTTGGAGAGTTTTTCAAGACAGTGGTTCTCAAAGTGTGGTCCCCAGACCAGCAGCATTGGCCTCCTCCAGGAACTTGTTAGACATGCAGATTTCCAGCCCTACTCGAGCAGAATCTCTGGGCCTGGCCCCCCAGGTGACTCTGCTGTGTGCCAGTGTCTGAGAACCACTATTCTAAAGTCAGACGACACTAGACAACCACGACTTAAACCTTCGAGAGAGGAATAACAGTACAAATCATTCCCGGTGGTTGAACAGGCTGAAGGGCCACAGTGGATGGGACTCACCAGCAGTCAGCTGCAGCTGAGTCACGAAGACATTCAACCAGCCTCTCCTCCCTGGAACCCCCTCACATTAGTTCGCAAAGAGGAATGTTTTGCGTGGTGCCAGTGGTGTGAGAGTGGCTTTTCTTCAGTTAATGGTAGTGCCACTGTTTATAAGGAAATCGAGCATTGCCCTCAACTGAGTTTCTCTTAAACCCTCCCAGGAGATGATTTTTTTTTTTTCCTTTTTTGGTCTGTCTTCCCTGAATAATTGTGTTTTGGAAATCTATATGGTGTTCTAGTCCAAAACTTTAATTATTAGTTACTTCCACATCAAACATGAACAACACAATACAAGCATAGGAAGAAGATCTCAGAGTTTTCTAGATTGGTCCACTAATGAATGAGGAAACACATTGTTTTCTTGTTTTGTTTCTGATGAAGCATAATTATAAACGAGTTCTTTACCAATTTCATAAACCTTGCCCAAGAACAGCTCATATTTCCAATAAAAAGTGCTTAAAACAGTCTCTTGTATTTTAAGGCCACACTAAATCTCACCAGAATCACTTAAATGGAAGCCAAGCCCATGGAAGTTCTGCGTTAGTCTTTTGCTACAAAATAAGTAGAAATATTTTAGTTTATGGCACATGGATACTATGGAGATGGAACTGATGCCCTTAGTACCTGAATTTTTAAACAATGTTGTCTAACCAGTACTTCCTCTTTAGAGTGTGCATTTGAAAATGGTTATTTATTTTGTATATTCCCCAACTTAGAAGAGGACCTATAAATTTAGTACAATATACCTCCAGGGAAGCAAGTGGAGAGGCACTGTTGGCTATGGTCATTTAAACAGGCTCACAATTTGTGCATGTCATTCCAGATGCAGACTGCCATGGTTTTCCTGCATAACAGCTGGCCATGAACAGTATTATTCCATCATTTCCACCTAACTAGGAAATTTTCTAAATTACCACTGAATGTCAGCTTTAAGATGGAAGTTTTGATTTTATTTTTGAACATTCAAAATATTGTTGTGTATGGTCTTTCTGTATATACTAGTAAACATGATCCTTTTCCTTTTTAACCTTATTTAAAAATCCCCATAAAATGATGGATCGGGGACGTCAATCAAGTATTCTGAACTCATTTTAACTGTGTAATGCCTTGAGACACTGAAGTGTTTACTTGGTGCATTTAGAGAATGGTTTAATACAGAGAGCTCTTTTGCAACCAACTTTGCCATTTACTGGTTATCTCGGGCAAATTTCTTTTATTTTTTAAAATATATTTTATTGATTTTTTTACAGAGAGGAAGGGAGAGGGATAGAGAGTTAGAAACATCAATGAGAGAGAAACATTGATCAGCTGCTTCCTGCACACTCCCTACTGGGTGGGGATGTGCCGGCAACCAAGGTACATGCCCTTGACCGGAATCGAACCTGGGACCCTTGAGTCTGCAGGCCGATGCTTTGTCCACTGAGCCAAAACGGTTAGGGCTTGGGTAAATTTCTTAACCTCTCTGGGTCTCCTCCTCAGTTAAAAAAAATGAGGAAAATACCTGTTTCACAAGATTACTGTGAAAAGTAAAATACGGTAATGTAGGTAAATGTATCTTGGCAGTAGCACTCAACAAATCTCACCTCCTCCTACTGTCTGTAACTTCTTGCTGTTGTCACCAACTCCAAACAAAGGTCTGTTCCGTTTGAAGGAACAGACATGAGTGAGCTTCCCTTCTGAGAAGCAGTATTGTGATGTATTTGAGGGAAGTCAAAGTTATCTATTATGTAATTGCAGTTAAGGCTATATCACTCTTAACTGACTGTATAAGCCTTCTCCTTAAAACAAGAACAGAAAACCCAGTGATGCTGTTATAAAGAAGTTTTCATTTAAAGGTACTTTTGAGTTCTAACACGTTGTCATGTCTGATTAAAAATACTTTAATTCGAATGTTGTGTGTGCTAGCATCAGCCGTGGCCAGTTATGAAATAGCCTACAATGGTAAAAGGTGTCTAGTTTTCTGTTGATGGGGAAGGCTTGAGAATAATCTTAAAAGAGAGAAAGAACAAGATGATATAGAGAGGCAGCCTCAGCATCTTTAAAAGCTGATCAGGCCAGGCAAGAACGAGGAGATCCTCCATCAAATCTGTGCCCTCCTGGCAAGGAGAAATCTGATGAAGACTGTGATATACTTGGTTGAGCTGTTCAGTCAGGAATCCTTTTACACGTTGAATTTTTTAGATGTTCATGTGCACTTTACCAAAATATTAGAAAAAGAGAGTAAATCTCACCCTTAGGGTAACACACAATAATAATAAATATCGGCAACTAAAAGCGACATGCAAAATCTTATTCTGCTTAGACCTGTTTTAACTATGAAGGCTGCCGAGACCTCGGTCCATTGGAGACCTTGGGGAAAAGCAGAAACTGAGACACCAGGACAAGTACGAGGGACTCGCTAGGCACTCTGGGAAGGGAGCCGCGGCTACCTCTACCAAGGATTCCTAACTATCTCCTTTTCTTCCCCATCTGTGGGAGGATTCAACCAATTTTGTTGTGACTTCAAGTCCTGTTAATTAGAGATTATTTGCATCAACTAATGTCATTTTTGAAAACTGCAAATACCTCTGGGAAGTATTGCTGTGACAGTTAATTTTCTGGGTGGATTCTGATGTAGCTGCAGAGCAGAGTATGTAGGGAATGGAGGTGGGCTGAAGACCAGTGCGGGTCTCAGGTGGGCTTCAGCAAGGGTGATGGGAAGGGACCAAAGCCTCTAACAAAATTACAGGCACAGAACTCTGAGTGCTCCCTCCTCTCTTTATTCTTGGTACCCACACCCAGGTTAGTACTAGAGCAGTATTTGGATGAGTATGGGGTAAACCTGTTTTCATAAACTAGCTTTGGATCCCATTGCAGAGAATCTGTCTGAGAATGAATTCTGATTTCTAAATAATTAGTGAACATACTCTGGGCCATGGCACTGGTAAATCGAGACTGGCTTCCTCTGAATTTTCATACTTTACAAAATGTTTATATGTAACAACCTTTTATAATTACTCTGATTTGATGCACTACTGAAGCACCCTCTCTCCCTCCCTCCCCCAGTAAATTTTATAGTACTCACTGGTGAACAAGAGAACTGAACTTAAGATAAGCTATAACAGGAAACAGAACAACCCTGGTGTACTGTATTTGTTTTAAAAAAGTACCCACCTGATTTTCAATTCTACTTACAAAATATAAAAATTCAAAAGCACTAACACAGCTCGTTGCTATCCCAACAATTCATTGCTTGTTACAAATAGTTGATCTGTTTCTAAACTCAAATTATTAACTAATGAGTAAAAATTGAAGGCAAAGAGTGTGTTTTGTGGAACTGAGAAAAATGTTTTCTGGATTCCATGGTGATTTTTAGGTGACATACTGAATGATAAAGTTCCTGCTTTTAGACTGCCTAAATAAATCAGCTCTGTCTTTCTGGTAACCTTGTGGATAAGTTTACATATACCGGCACTGAGTAAAGCTGTCAATTTCAAATCCTTATTTTAATATCGAAGCACTGATGTTCTATTTTTAAAGATGGCACATACAATTATGAATGCATTTTTAGGGGCTGGGAAAATTATAATGTATGTTACAGCAGCTAACTGTACTAGAATATATATGAATGAGCTGGCTGAGGAGTTTCAATCATTATTATTATAATTTAAGAAATAGTAAATATATAATACATAATAAGATAAAGGTTCCAGATTAATTTTCTAGTAATATTTAAGAAAAATATTCACTTAAAATATTGGCCTGAATAAGAGGACCTCAGACATGAGGTAAATGTACTTGCCAGAGAGGAGAAATATCTTAAATGGAAAAACTAAGTTTCTTAGACTTCATCCTGTGTCCCTTTCTCCTTTAGTTTTCTTCTGAGACTAGAGCTTGTGTAACTGACATCATAATTTCATATGGTTGCTGTGTACAGAAGATTAAAATGATTTCATCAGAATCTCCTTTCCCATCCCACCAGCTGTCTCCCTCCCCCACACTGCCTGCCCCTTCCCTGAGAAGTCTGCCCACTGAAGAGAGAACTCACTTTCTTTTCTCCAAGGGTGTAGATAGCAAATGAGTTGCATTTCAATGTTTTGTTTTCTTAAAAACCAAATGTTATATCTTACACTGAGATAACTGTGGAGCATAGAAATGCCCATGCAACAAGGGACTAAGGCACCATTTTTTCTTTCCCTTTTCTTTCCTGCCTTGGGAGCAAAGCAAAGACTAATGGGACCACCAGGCGACTGGTCAGTCTTCTGAATCTTGGCAATAACTGTATCAGCAAATGTCACTGGGTACTGGGTGTCAGAGGCTGCCATGACACTGACTTAAAACTCTGCCAGGAAATAATTTTCTTCCATTAGAAATAGGGAAATAAAGGCACAACAGTACCTTATACAAAGAAGTTGGTGAGTACCAACAAGAAAATCTTGATAACTTAGGACAATTTTGAAATGTTCTGGAATATTTTACAGAGAAAGTCATTCTTTTCTTGATTATGATTCCTAAGAATATATCTTTCTAGCTGTTTTCTTCTCTACCAAATGCACAATCATGACACAAGTCTTTCTCCAATGACTAATGTTTGGTACTAGGTGTATGCGTGTTTATACATCAGCTTGACTTACCAGCAGATATTTTCTTAGTAATTGCATTTTTTTTAAAAAAAGAATCAAATGGATCAATGTAGTTTTCAAAGGAGTGGTCTTTGAAAAGGGACCCATTTGGCAATAACATAGCAGGCAAAAGCACTGGGAAATAAACTTCACGATTTAGGAATGTGTCACGGAATGAAGAAACTTCTGAAATAATGTGCAAAATCAGAGTATCATTTCTCATCTAGATTCAACCTTGGTATTCAGAATGCCCCCAATGCAATTAGCTAGGGAGCAGCTGATTGTTCTCTGAGACACTAGTGTCAGTGGGGCTGGTGGTGGGGAAAATGCTGTCAGTTAGATTGGCAGGCATACTCTAACCCTCGCTACTGAATTTCTTCAATGTGAGTCTTCTACACAATGATGTCATAGACACGGCCCACTCTGCCGAGCCACTCTCGCACAGCCTGGCGAACTCGGATGTCCGTCACGTGGCAGGTCAGCTGGCTGATGCATGGGAACACTGCCGGCTGGAGGGCTGTGAAGGTCGGGTCTGGAAGGATCTGAATCTGATTGAGAACTGTTAGCACCATGTTGGTCCATGCCTAAGAGAAAAGATTTAAGAGAATCATCAGCTTTTTCCTGTGGTTTCATTTTAACTCTCAGGTGTGGCTAAGCCCTACCCATTTGCAAATGAGTTTTCTCAGGCTTTTAGCTGTAATAAATTAGTCTTCACTAATAAATTGTCATTTTAACTTCATATATAGAGACTTATCTAACACTAGAGGCCTGGTGCAGGAAATTTGTGCACGGGGGTGGGGGGTCCCCCGCAGCCCAGCCTGTACCCTCTCCAATCCAGGACTCCTTGGGGGATGTCTGAAACTGGCAGTCGGACATCCCTCTCACAATCTGGGACTGCTGGCTCCTAACTACTTACCTGCCTGCCTGATCGCTCCTAACTGCCCACCCCCCAGCTTGGTCGCCCCACACAGCTGCTATTTGGTTGTTTGGTTGTCCCTCAAAAACCCCCTGCTGGCCTTGTTGCCCTATGTGGCCTGCTGTTTGGTCATTTCTCTGAAGGCATCCTAGACAATTTTCATATTCCTCTATTATTAGTATAGATTACGAATACCTTATTTTCAGCTTTCATAAACTATAAAAATCTTACTTCTCAGTTTTAAAAACTTTCCTGCTTTTTTCATAATGGGATTCCTACAGGACATAAAACACTTTTAATCAGAAGTCACTATAATGCCTAGAAAACTTGAAATAGATCTATTTTAATACTAGGGGCCCGGTGCACAAAAATTTGTGCACTCGGGGTGGAGGGAGTCCCTCAGCCCGGCCTGTGCCCTCTCACAGTCTGGGACCCCTCAGTGGATGTCCTATGATGGCCCCAGTCTGCCAGGCGCCTTCTGTGTGTGTGTGTGTGTGTGTGTGTGTGTGTGTATGTGTGTGTGTGGCCACTGGGGACCTGCCCCCAGCCGCATCTGAGGCTCGGAGCAGTCCTCCTGTGTGTGTCTACCTGCCGGAGGCCTGCCCCAGGCACACTGTGGAGGCTTGGAGCAGGCACCCCCTCTATGTTGATCTCTCAGACTCTTGCCCTCCCCTGCATGTTGTTCTCT
>PVJC01035870.1:0-18018 GCA_004026665.1 Murina feae | reverse complement strand
GTGACTTGACTCACCCTCTGGCATCCCTTCTGCTACCACCCCAAGTTGCCCCTTCCTTGACTCCATTCCAACACTGGGACTGGCCTATTTGCAAGGAGGACATCACAGGTTTCCATAATCTTCAGTGAAAATGGTGGCAAATGGATGCAAAACAGACACTACAACACACAGTGGGTTGTCAAGAGGGGAGGTCGGTGATGCGTGGCTGCAGGGGAGCAGGGCTGAGGTCCAGGTGCTAAGACATCCTGGCTTTAGGAGTCTGCGATGGAGAAGCCCAAGAGGACAGACACCCACCTGGGTGTCAAAGTGACCCACAAGCTTTAAAGGAACCGCTTGGCTTCCCAGAGGGGCCCAGAGCTGCTGTCGTGGAGCCAGGGACAGGGGGAGGGTGCAGAGGATGACCAGCATCCCCATGGCAAGTACCACATCATTTCTCCTCCAGGCTCCCACACCAGGCAGCTCAGCTGAGGGAAAGGAAGTGTTCGCCCAACATTACTTAGATTAAGTTGTGCTGGAAACATCCTGCCCGAGACTTTCCCGAGACTGAAGACACGTCACGCACAGGGCTGGGCACAGAGCAGACGCTGGTGTATGCCTGCTGAATGAACCGCAAAGCCAGTCCGCTGCTCTGTGTGGCTGCAGGTTGGCTCTGCCCACATCACAGAAGGTCTGGCTTCTTTCTAAAAACAAAGAAATGGTTCCATGGATACCAGAGTCTTCTTTCCTTCTACCAAGGCACGAATGGTGAGTTCTCAGAGCCAAGAAAGTTCTGTAAGGATTCCCCTTCCCCCACAAAGCCCAGGTTCCCCCATTCAAAGCAGCAGAGTCCTGGGGGAACCTGTGAGAGATGCAAATCTCTAGGACCCACCCCAGACCTAATGAATCAGAAACTCTAAAGGCGGGTGGGGCCCAGAAATCTGTTTTAACAAGCTCTGCCGTTGATTCTGATGCAAGCTACTTTGAGAAGCACGGCTCTAGATGAACCCCCCCCCCCCAAATAAGACCCCTCCTGTACAAAACAGGCTTCTTCCCCCAAACCTCCCAAAAATAACTGATGTCATAGATCACTCATCATAAGCTACATGTTCCTCCAAAATCATTTCTTCAGCATCTGCTCTGAGTATAGCTCCATAATCTGCATAGACACGTGTCTAGAATATATAAGAAAAGGGGAACTATCAGCTCCTAACTTGTTACAATTATGTATGTTTGTGTGGTTTTCCCATTTTCCCCCTAAATTCTTCTAAACTCCCCGAGCATGTGACTCGGCAGGCCCTGGGACATCTGCCCGCCCTGGGGAGTTGCCACAGGTGGTTCAGTCCATTATAGAGCTAAACTGGCCACCATCCAGCTGAGTTCACACCCAGCCTGGCCCCGGGGCTTACAGTCCAAGACTTGTCTGAAACTCCAGTCCCAGGACACTCAATCCTTCCCTCCTGGACATTTCTTGCTTCGCTACTTGTCCTCTTCCTGCTCCACAAATCATGTCACAGAGTGCATGTCTCCTGCCCCCTCCCATCTGCAGCCTCTGATTGGGCCTCCACATCTGGCTCCTCCCTCTCCTCCTCCCTGACAAACCTCACCCCATCAGCTCCAAGATGCTAGAAGCTCAGGGCACCTCACTACTCAGGGTGCAGCCTGTGCTTCCTTGTTCCCCCATCACACATGAAGAGGTTCCGGGCCTTCGGAATTTGAGGACAGCTCAGTCCAGCCTGTGTGTTCCGGTGGGGTCCCCCCAGGAGCACGCCACAGGAAGCCCAGCTGGAGACCTGGGCCTGCAGCATGGACCCCTCTGAAAGCCTCATGAAAGCATTCCAGGATGTAATAAACCCGTCAGGCCCTGGCTAATTTATATCTAAGTGGATGATTTCCCATTTCTCAGAATGTAAATGTTTAGATTGCAGCATTCCCCTGCCTCGCATCCGGGGTCCTGGCACGTAAGTGGTGAAATGAGCCTGCCTTTCCACAGGGATCCTTAGATGGAAGAGCCACGAGGCCAGCATCCTACGGCTGCGAAGAGCTTCCTGGCCTCAACAGCGCATGTACAAACCCCCAATTGGGCACTCCCCCCCGCCCACCCCGCCCCAGGGTCAGTACACCAGCATTTGCTTAATGTCAAGAAGTCTCACTTTTACAGGGAACAGGAGGAGAAATGGAGTTTTCAAAAGGCAGGGCCTCAGAACTAAGAGAGCTACTCAGACCAGCTAGGTATTCCAAGATGTCATTCCTTTTATACCTCTTTTCAAAATGTCCCTCATTTGCTCTGGCCTCAAATACATTTTATTAGATTTTGCATTGTATAAACAGGCAAAAGAAGTAGATTAGTGGGAATAAATATAACACAACAGTCCAAGGAAACAGTCCGGTCTGGCTGACCAGGCTGGAGGATCCCACTGCCTGCTCTGTCCAGGGCTGCATGCACTACTAACCCAGGAGACCCTGCCAGTCGACACCCTGGCTGGTCCCCCATAAGGGCAGTCCCCAGGAAGGAGAAGTCCCACCAAGGAGCCATGATCCCAGGGATCCACTAGAATCTCCTTGGGTTCCATAGGATAACCAGCTCCCCGAGACCAAGGGAACTCCAGGCAAGAGCCCCCATGACAAACCACTGGCATCAAGGACTTTACTTCAACCAGAACACACATCTTCCCGCCACCGTGTTACATAGACAGGTGTCGCTTAGTGCAAGTGTGAGCCCTACAAGCCACTTAGCCTTTCCCTTTCCTCACAGGCCAACTGAGGCAGAGAAAGTCTGACCCTCCCCACCTACAGAGATTGGTGTAAGAAGTCCAAAATTGCTGCAGGGGAAGGCTTAGGAGTCCTACAGGGAGGTCGCTTCATCCACTCAAGAAGGCAGCAGAATGCTGAGCCCCTGAGCAGCAGCTCTGACGTGAGTCACACTCCTGGTTCTAGTCCACCACCCTCTGGCTGTGTGTCCTCAGCCAGTCACCTCACCTGTCTGAGCCTCAGCTTCTTTACCAATAAGATGAAGATGATGCAATATCCATCTCCTAGGTTGGTATTAATAATTAACATGCATTGAGTATTTACTGTCCTGATCGGGGGGACAGCCGGGTAACATCACCTGAGAGTGGACTGTGCACCTAACTGAAGGCTCCACCCCTTCCAGTGCATACTGACTGGCTGGATGGTGAGGATGGTGCTCAGGCAGCATTTGTGAGCATGAGTTCCAACAGGAGAGGCCTGCGGGGCATGGCTGGGCAGAAGGCAGACATGAACCAGACCCGCTCCCGAGCACAAGCAACAGGCTCTGACCCACCAGAGGGCCAGGACTCAGCCTGTGGCTAAGCTAGAGCCAATACCGCCCCCTTTATCAGGGTAGTTGGTGTAATCACCACTGTGATCTGCACAACCACGGCACCCCACACCTGCCCTGGGGACCCAGGCAAAATGAGGAGTCAAGCCCATGTGGGGCTATTCCTTCACAACCATGGCACCTGAACTTCAAGTCACCTGAGACCAAGGTGTTCAGGCATATGCTCAGAAGTGAGCCCAAGTTCCATCCCAGCTTTGCCCCAGATCCAAAGCTCACTAGAGGCTGGCCAGGGCACCAGGGGCCCTCCTCCTGTCTCAGGTCTCTGCAAACCAGGCTTTGTCTAGCCTCCTGCTCAGCCCCAGTTCCCTTCCTGGTCTGCACCAAGAGGACAAAGGATTAGCAACGACCCCACACACAGTCAGCCCAATCAGACAGTCCACATGACTGCTCCAACACTTCCTGGCCAGCCTGCTGAAGCATCAAAAGTCCTCCCTGCTCCACCATGGGGCAACCTGGCTAGAAGTTTTATTCCATTAATTTTCATCCTGGTAATTGGAAGCAGCTCTCCTCCATACTCCTGTAGGATTTAATGAGTTACATAATGTCACATTTCCCACTGAGGCAGCTTAAACCTGCGTTTCACCCAAGGATGCTGCCACTCCATCCTAACCCCCAGGGACACCAGGCTGCCCAGACGTCAGGCCCTGCCCAGAGCCAGCATGTCTGCCTCGCTGGGGTCCAGCCTCCTCGGAGCAAGGCCAGGAGCTCCAGCCTCCATTGGGGCCTCAGACAGATCCCTTGGTAGAAAGCAGAGTAGAATCCTCCTTAGACTCACATACACAATAAAGGGTAATAAAGGCCTTTATGTGCCTATAAAGCAAAATTCCTGCAAAGCCTTTCCATCTCAACATGCCACATGCAATAAAATGACTACTGCTCATACATGGCCCTTACGCGTGCCTGGGTCTACCCACACACACTGCAACCAGGTGATACCCACACCCACCTGACCTACACCCACCTGACCTATGTATGTGTGCCAGGGTCTACCCACATACACTGCAACAGATGACATACAGATCCCTCTGACCAATGTGTGTAGGGAGGGGTTCAAATCCCACCTCTGACACCTATCAGCTGAATAATATGGGGCCCATCATTTCATCTCATTGAGCTTTATCCCCCTCTCGGGAACATGGGATCGCAATAGCACCTAGTCCACCTGGCAGCTGTGAAAACCCAGCTGGAAGGTATCCATTCATCCAATCATTGAACAAACACCTACTGAGTCCCTAGCCGGTGGCAAGCCTAATCTGGGAATAGGAGACATCGCACTGACTAAGAAGACCTGTGACCTCATGGTGCCTCCGTTCTAGCAGCAGGTAACAAGTAAATACACTTACATTTCAGATAATGCACAGTACGATGAACACAGTGAGACGGAGCCATAGCAGTGCTGGAAAGGTTAACTCAGACTGAGGACTGGGGTCCAACGAGTCCATGTTTATGAGCATCTTATAGCCAGAAAATACATCTACTATAATATACTGTGTTAACATATTAGGAATTATACGTTGTATTTGGTTATGGTGTTTGATGTGATATTGTCCTGTGTCACAGCGCAGCTGGGCTCACTGAATTGTGAGGTGCCTGCAAGACCTAAAAGCTCATGCAGCCTTGGGGGAACTCTCACCGCCACTTCATTATCAGGCATGATTTCAGGAGGGCTCAGCCTAGAGATAGATTGTACCCGTCCCACCTAAGTCCTCCTGCTCTCCTCAGAGTCCCACCCCTACATAAGGGTCAGGACCTCAGCTGTCCTGCACAGTAACCAACACACAGCAGGTGCTCTGAATGATGAAGGAACCAGGAGGATTCAGGAGAAGCTACAAGTGTTTCCCCACCCCCAAAAAGACCCAACCCATACAGGGGGGCAGATGGAAGGGACCTCATTTTGTCCACATTAACAGTTACAACCAGGACAAGAGACTGCAACGTCTCTCCACATCCCACTCTGCCAGGACCATGTCACCCACCTCAATAACCAGTCAGGTGGTCCTTCAGTTCACCATAGCCCAGCAACCAGGGTGAGGATCCGGACCCACTAATCCCACACAGCAGCTGAGGCAACAGAGGTGCAGCAAGGTCACCCAGAAGTCATATGGGCATGCAGTCTGTCCCGAGGGAGAAGCCTTGATCCATCCACATCTCACCTCCTGCAGGGCCAGGCAGGTCCATCTAAACCAGGAGGTATGACTGACTGGCCTTCTACTGCATGTGTGGCCCTAGGCTGAGTACACAGCTGGCATGGGGATGAAGCAGCACTGGCCCTGCCATCAGAGAGGAAATGGTGACTGGTACCTTCCTTCTGCAAACATCCACTGAGTACATCCTAGATTGTATCACACTGTCCCCCTCATCTAGAAGTCTGCACAGCAAGGGTTTGCTGCAAACATACAGTGAGCAAAAGCTACTCGGGTGGAAAGAGAGGTATTAACAGGGGGCAGGGGTGGCCAGATGGGTGGGGAAATGGGTAGAAGAACAGAATTGAGGTTAAGGCAGGAGATGGAGATCCTGGGGCCGAGGCCTAGCACTGCTGACTAGGATTGGGCTGGGCATGGTGGCACATGACACATGCTTCCACCTGGTAGCCCTGAGTGAATCAGTTAGGGGACAATTTGGTGAGAGGATGTGGCCTTTTCCAAAGCCATAGTCAGGAGACCTGGGGTCAAGAACAGCAGCCTTGTGTAGAGCCTGGGATCCGGGGCTCATGGAGGCACTTAGCCAAAAGTCCCCATTATATATCTACAATCTGCCATCTTGGGCACCTCTTTCTCTGTCTGTCCTCAGGGCCACTCAGAAACCCAAAGCCAGGTATAGGACTGCAGGGGATCATCCATTTGCCAAAGGAACCCTGAGCCCTTTGAGGAGAACAGGGTGGTTGCTTCCCTCAGGAAACCCCACCAGGACAAAGGAGAGCTGACTGCAGAGGACATGGGAGAGTTACTGCAGAGGACATGGGACAAGTGACTTCACACTCAGAATGGGTCAAGCACCCTTCTTCTCCCATCTGCAATGCTCCAGGCAGTTGGACTAAACTTCTCAACCACACCTTGCAGTGAGGTTAGGGCATGGGCACCCAAGAGGCCTGGGACCCTCAGACCACGCCTTTGACATCTGGAAAACACCTGGGGCCCTAACACTGTGACTCAGTCTCTTGACAGCTAACTCATGTCACATCTGCTCTAGACTCCAGTGTGCAGGGCCCAGTGAAATCTGATGGGGAGCTGGAAAATCTATTACTTCCACCTCTTTTCTGGAATGAAAAGGTGTGGGGGTCATGCTACCTCTGCTCACGTACCTTCATGGCTGGGAAGTGGCCCCAAGGGGGCTGGGTCCCTGATAGAAAATTCTTCCTCACAGTGAGCTGACATCTGTCTGTCCATAACTTCCGTAGGACAGCCTGGGTCCTGGCCTCCAAGGACACAATCAGATGGCCTCCTTTTCTAGCCGAGAGCCCGTCAGCTACCTGAAGATACCAAGTCCCTCATCATCAGTAATCATTGACGATGGTAGCAGCCACATGCTGGGCAGTGAGTGAGGAGATGGAGAGACAAGAAGGGCCCGGTCCTTCCTCTCTGGTTGGAAGTCAGTGAGAAGGGAACTTGGGTCAGTGAGATGAGCGTCTCACAAAGCTGAGCCAAGGATTCGAGGAGCATGGAGGAGGATGCTGCCAACCTTCAGTGGTCAATAAAGGCTTCACCGAGGAGGCCACGTTCAGAGTGACTTAAAGTCACCAGAACAAGTCACCACGTGGGGAAGGGCATTCCAGGTATAGAGAAGAGCGGGTGCCTAGCAAGGCCCAGGGCAGGTAGGTTCTGAGAAGGACAAAGACAAGGGCCAGGCAAGACAGGCCTGGGAGCCTCTTCCCAGCCCCACCAAGCCACCTGCTCCAAGGTCCTAGCCCTCTTCCCAGGGCTCCTGGCTTCTCACAGCTTCCAGATCAGCAACAGATCCTCCGCTTTGCAGCCTGGGAGACCTATCCAGCCAGTCACGCCTCCTCCCTCAGGCTCACTGGACCCTGATGCCACACGAATTGAGATAAGGTGGCAGGGGGTGGCCCAAGTCACCTAAGGACTCTCTTCCTCTCTAGAGGAACCATGGCACCGTCTGCTCCTTGCATAGACAGAGCTGGCTGGGGGCAGGGTCCCCGTCCTTAGAGATCACATAGTCTTCTTCCAGATTCTGAATTGGCACCATTTCCTCCCCCCTCTCCCAACCAGAGCTCAATCTCCCAGCAGATAGTTATTAAGCTCCCACCCCATTGTCAGCATTAAACAAGTAGATTTAAACGTTCCCACCCTTAGGACAGAGCAATAAATGCCTGTGCCTCTCTCAGCCTCCAATCCACATACGCATCACACCTTGGCCCTCACTGTTGTGCACAGTGGGAACATAGATAGGAAGCTGACAACCGGGGTTCTGGCCTTGGTGGAGCTGATTTTCTAAAAGGGAAGACAGATAATAAACATGTAAGCAAATAAACTAAGTGCAACGAAGATAAATACGGTAACATGATCAAGTAGAGTGGGGGTGGGGGAGCACTGTGGACTGGGTGGTCAGGAAAAAAATCTAAGACGTGACCTTTGAGCTGAGATCTGAGGGACAGAGTTTTTTCCATGAAAAATCTGGAGAAGGTGTGCTTCAGTCAAAGAAAAAAGAATGTGCAAAGGACCTAAGGTGGGGGTAAAAGTAGCTTGTCTTAGTGAGCAAGAAGGCACAGTGAAAAAGCCATCTGTACCATTAGAAGTACTTAGGGTTTTCTTTGTTTTGTTTTAAATATATATTTATTGATTTTTTAGAAAGGGGGAGAGAAGCATTAACATCAATCAACTGCCTCTTACATGCTCCTACCAGGGATCGAGCCCATAACCCCAGGCATGTGCCCCAACCAGGAACCAAACCAGAGACCTCTCGATGCATGGGTCGATGCTGAACCTCTGAGCCACACTGGCCAAGCAGAAGTGCTAAGGTTTTTATTCTAGGCTAAGCATGGGGGTATTTTCCCCTCTAGTACCATCAGGATGGGCAAGGTTATGCTGTAGTAACAAACAACGCTGACGTCTCCATAGCTTAAACCTACAAAGGGTTGCTTCCTCTTTATGTTACACATCAGTTGTGGGTCAGCTGGGGTTTCTGCCCTGCCTGGTCCTCACTCTGGAGCCCGAGCACACAGATCAGCCATTCTCTACAGTTCTGTGCCAGAGGCAGAGTCAGGCTGATTACATGCTGGGTTTTTACATGGCCACACTTACCATCCAGGGGACAGGGAAGTGAAGTCCTGCCACGTGGCCAGGAGAACCGGAAACATCTGGTAGGCAGGACTCAGACGACCAGAGCAAGTGCTTGTTTCCTCGATGGAATCCTGGGGTCAATGGTGAAATAAGGCTGTGAGCAGCAAGAGCATCATCATTGACTAACAGGCGCCGATGGCGCTAATGAAAGCCCAGACTCAGCTTGACAATGGGAGTGTACGTGAGGTCCTAGACCATACGGCTCTTCTCTCTCTACCCATAGTGAGCCTTCCTCTGACTGGGTCTTTTCCTGTGATGCCACCCAATCATGAAAAGCCACCCACGAGGCTCTGCACAGATCAGCCTCCAAATGCGTCGTTTAAATCCCTGCATGAGGCAGAAGGTGGTCCGAAGCAGCGGTCTGGAAACAAAAAAGGCGCCTCATTTCCCCCACTCCGGCGTCCTCAGAGCTTCTGGTTTGTTCCCTTCACTCCTTTCTCCTTTCTACACGGGCCACCAAGAAGAGGACCTCAAATTCTGATGCAACTGTGGTGCCTCAGGGTGAGGCCAAGAAACTTCCAAACCATAAAGATGTCCAAACATTGGCCCAGCTTCCTACAAACAGACATAAACTGCCTCGCTCATATCCGGGCCCACCACATCCCATCTCGGGGCCTCAGGCAGCCCACTGCTACATGGTGGTAAAGTGAGAACAGGGGAGAGGGACTTGACTACACCCAACTCCGACATGGCTTCAGGGTTGGGGGTGCCTTTGATGGTGACTACCTTTACCCCTCAGCTGAGCAATGACAGCCCGCACACTAGATTCAGTGCCAAGCCGCCTAAATCCAGTTATTTTTAATCTGTTTATCCCATTTCAAGTTCTGTGTCCCCACTTGTTATCATAACAGAGAGCACCTGGATGTGTCTTGGAAAAGCAACAAATAAGCTTCGGAGAGTGCCAAGGATTGCCAGGAACACCAACTGTGTTTCTAGCCTGATGCCCCACTTGCGACAAACCATATTCCTTTCTCCCCTTCACATACAAAGCCTAATCCAGATAAGCCATCCAACAATGGCTGCCTGGTCTCCCAAGACCTTCCTTCCTTCTCACCAGCTCTGTGCCTGGTGACTGGGCTCACCTGGTGACTTCAGCCTGGCACAGGACTAAATACAGATCCTGGCCAAACACCAAAACCCAAGATTGTTGGTGACTTCCCTTCCCTCCATGTGCCAATTTCTGGCCAACCTGTTCAGCAATAGCCAGAGGAGCTGGGAATCAGGGCAGTCTTGAAGGGCAGGTAAGTCCATGATGTGGTCATCTATTTCAACAGGCCAAGAGGGCACAAAAATCATCCTGACCAAGTCCTGCCAACCTGTCCCCTAAGAGGCCACAGACAACTGCAAGAGGGCCAGCCCTCTGCTCCCATGGCTGTGTGCTACAGGCCACACAGCAGTCCCCGGAGGAGCTGGGAGGAGAAGGTGACTGGCAGCTGATCCAAAGTGTTACTCTCACTCTGATCTGACTCCTGCAGGGTTCCAAGACCCAAGCTCTCTCTCAGCATGACTTCCATCATCACCATCAACACCATCACAATGCCTTCCGTTAGCTAAGCACTTACTATGCCTCAGACCCTGTGCTAGGCTCTTGAGACAGTGCCTGAAGCGATTCCCATGGTAACCCTCATCATCATCACTGTAGACCAGTTAAAGAACAGGCTTTGGCCCTAAGCAGTTTGGCTCAGTGGATAGAGCGTCAGCCTACGGACTCAAGGGTCCCAAGTTCAATTCCGGTCAAGGGCATGTATCTTGGTTGCAGGCACATCCCCAGTAGGGGGTGTGCAAGAGGCAACTGATTAATGTTTCTCTCTCATCGATGTTTCTAGCTCTCTATCCCTCTCCCTTCCTCTCTGTAAAAAAATCAATATATTTAAAAAAAAAAAAAAAAAAGAACAGGCTTTGGTCATCATCTGAGAAGCAGCAGAACCTGAAGTCATCCTCTATGTCTTGTTCTGTCTAGCTCTCATCTCTGGTTGAAAAGAACGCATGATAGATAGAGAACCCACTGGGAATGCCTTCCCCACCTAGGTTTTACCAGGATTGAGGGGCTCAGGAATAGAGGTGCCTTTGATGGTGACTACTTTCACCTGGATCTCAGCTCAGCTTCATTCTTTGCTTTCATTAGCACCATTAGCACCTGTTAGTCAATGATGATGCTCTTCCTGCTCACAGACCTGTTTCACCATTGACTCCAGGATTCCATTCAGCAAACAAGCACTTTCGCTGTTTGTCCGGAGTCCTACCTACCAGATGTTTCTGGTTCTCCTGGCCATGGGGCAGGACTTCACTTCCCTATCCCCTTGATGGTAAGTGTGGCCCTGTAAAAACCCAGCATGTGATCAGCTAGCACCTCTCCATTGAGCACCTACTGGGTGTTGGCCATGCACGAGGTGCCATGCAGGAGACATGAGAGAAGAAAGCAGCCATCCCTGCTCTCAGAAAGGCCCAGCCTGCTGGACAGATCTGTCCCTGGCACATGGAGAGAAGAGCTCAGAGGCATCAGGCAGAGGGCCCATCCTCTCCACGTCCATGGTCCTCCCTGAACCAGGCCCTCATCCCCTCAGATTCTCAACAGCTTTTGCAAAAGTCTCATCTTTTCCAGGCCATCATCACATGACCAGGTGACTCTAATTGTGTCACTGTCCTGCTCAAAAACCGTCCATGGTTCTCATCACCTCCTCATTCATTCAGTTATGTGCCAAAAACTGTTGCTATGGTGGCAGGTAAGACAATAAAACTTATGTCTTAGTTGAGGAGACAACTCTTGCTCTCCAGAGAAAGGCTGGACCTTCAGCTTCTAAAGGTAATATGGACACGTGGACACATGCCCTAAGAAATCAGCACATGCACCCTTTTATGGGCCAGCATTTCTCATGCCCACCTCCATCTGCTAGATTCTTCCTGCCACTACCGCAGGAGGGCGCTGACAAAGCACCCCCATACTATTTCCCCAAAATCCTCAAGTGCCCAACACTGTGCCTGGCACATGGGATGCTTAACCAAAGGCTGGGTGGGGAAGCGCCAGCACATCAGGTTCTAGGTTCTCCACTTCTCTCTGGCAAGCTGGCAGGGGCCAGATCTTGTCTCCCAACCAGGGTTTATTGCTGTGCAGGGAGCAGGCCCCTTCCCCAAGAAGCACCCCCATAAAGGCCAGTACCATGTCCTAGAAAGATCCCGGGCAGGCATGGCACCTGCACAGTGCCCGCAGAGCACTGCCTGTGGTCCTGGGAATGGCCTCTGTTGACTAGTTTCTGTACATAATTGCACCCAGGATGAGTCAACAGCAGGGCAGACAAGACACTCCACAGGCTGGCTCCAAAGCTGCTGAGAAGGGTGGGAAGGCAGAGCACTGGGTGCCTCAGATAAGGGGCTCCACCTGCAGGGGCTCCTGTGAGACTCCTCCAGGCCCTGCCATAGGCACAATCACCTGGGATGGGGGCTCTGCTCCTCAGCAGCACCCCAGACCCCTCAGTCAGTCAGAAGCCTCTAGGCCAGCCCACTCCACTCCAGCAGATTCCATCTCACCACCCTCTAGAGCAGCCACCGATTATGCAATGCCATTTATCAAGCCCTGTGCCCTCTGACAAGTCACAGTGACCCGGTGGTAGGCCCAGGGGAGGACTCTTCCTGTCCCCACTGGGCACCTGCCTGAACAGGCAGGCTTTTCCAGAAGCTCAGACCATTTCCCACTACTTACTACCTGAAACATCTGGGGCAAGTCCTTCATTTCCAGTGCCTCAGTCTCCTTGCCTATACAACGGGCTCATGTCACCCTTCTCTCAGAGTAATGAGGATTAAATGGGCTCATAAACCTAGCGCAACCAGCCCATGGTCAGAGCTCAGTGACTGGTGACTGCCATCAGAATTCCCAGGAAATCCATCCCATTCCACCTCCCTCGGAGCTAGACAGGGAAGGGCAACAGAATGTCCGAGGAGAGGAGGGCGGCTCCCTCCTGGCCTCGGCGCTTTGCAAAGACCAGTAGCACCTCCATGCACACCTTTGTTTGTTCTCAGTCTCCTCTCCCCAGCCAGGCCTTCCCATCCGCAGCCCCTGCTCCTGGAGCGGCAGCAAACCCTTGTCAGCAAACAGCACATTAATTGCTTCTTGGCCGGGTTTCAGATGATATCACAGAGCTGGGCTGCTCAGTTTGAGCGAATGGAAAGGAGGAAGGAGGGGCACCCGGCAACTGGAACAAGAGCCCGGGATGATGGGTAGCTCCAATTACTAATTAATTGACTGCTCAGATGGAACAAATCTGAAACCCTAACAGGTTGAGCGAGCGAGCCCCGGGCTCCCCGCCAGCACCTTTCATCGGAGGAGAGCAGAGCTCTCTGGTCTTGACCACCTTCGGGACGGGGAGGTCTGGAGTCCTGCACCCGCCACCCAGAGGAAACAACAGAGCTAACCCTGTCCCCACCAGGAGGTCCCTGGACTTTTCAATCACTCATTCAGCCCCATGTGCTAAGCTGCTATATGTACTAGACAGTAAGCTCCAGGAAGGGGGAACCAGCTCTAGTGCTCACAGCTGCACCCCAGTCCTAGCACAGTGCCTGGCATAAAACAAGAACAAAACTTGTTCAATAAATGGGCATTGCATGAAGGAAAGACGGGATGAAAGACGGAACACCAATCATGGCGCTAGGCTCTGAGGCTACACACTGAGCAAACTCAGCACAGGTCCTGGCCTCATGTTACTTATATTCTGGTGCCGGGACTGCTGTTAACCAAATAACCAGAAGATTAAGAACAACAGCTCTTGCCCTGACCGGTGTGGCTCAGTGGATAGAGCGTCGGCCTACGGACTGAAGGGTCCCAGGTTCGATTCCGGTCAGGGGCATGTACCTTGGTTGTGGGCACATCCCCGGTGGGGGGTGTGCAGGAGGCAGCTGATCGATGTTTCTCTCTCATCGATGTTTCTAACTCTCTATCCCTCTCCCTTCCTCTTTGTAAAAAATCAATAAAATATATTTAAAAAAAAAAAAAAAAAAGAACAACAACCCAGCTTGGTGGCTCGGTGGTTGAGCATCGACTTATGAACCAAGAAATCACGGTTCAATTCTTGGTCAGGGCAACATGCCTGGGTTGTGGGCTCCATCCCCAGTGTGGGACGTGCAGGAGGCAGCCAATCAATGATTCTCTCTCATCGATGTTTCTATCTCTCCCTCTCCCTTCCTCTCTGGAATCAATAAAAATATATTTTAAAAAAGATGAAGAACAATATTGTAACCATTGTTAGTGCCATGAAGAGGCCCACGAAGGTCGGGGGAGGGGAACATGTCCCCAACAGGGAGCCCAGGGACCCAGGCACCAACCGGGAGGAGGAGCATGCTCCAACCTGTGTGCCAGCCCAGGTGGCTTCTCCCAGCGCCATCCTCCCTGGGCTCCCCCCACACGGGCACTGGCACACCCCTCGCCGCAGAAGACCACACACTCAGTGGGCTCACCATCCACCAGGGGAGGCTGCGTGTTGTCTGGCAGGATTTCCTGGAGAACTGTGTCTCCAGGGGATTGCCCTGATGCAGTGGGCACAAGGGGCATGAGTGAACACACAAGCCCCCCCAGGCACTTTTCTTCTCAGCCAGGACCCCTTCCCAGCTGAGGTCTCCAGGCCTCTCAATGCCTGAGTGTCAAGATACCAGCAGACACACCCATCCACCTTGTGCTCCTGGGAACTAGAAAGACCCGGTTTGCGTTTCAGCTCTGTGGGATCTAGAAAAATGAACTGAGCCACCTCTTCTATAAGATGGAATAAAACTATCAGCAGAGGAACAGACACCATGTCACATACACGAAAATACAGGACCCTGAGGTGGACCACTGACGACTTCTGTTACCCTGGCTTCCTTTTTCTAACTATTACTGGGGTGGAATATGGGAAATCACCCTGTGCTCATTTCTGCTTCTCGCCATAGGCCCTTCCAACCTGCCCCAGGTGTGCGTGTAACCAGCTCCCACCTGCCTCCTCTCTGAACTGGGAATCATGCACCCTGGGTTCAGGTCCCTTTCCACTCAGACCTGCCTACTGTTGGGACAGTGGCACATCATTTTGAAATACGATCTGTATCAATATTAGTCAGTGATGGCTCCTGAATGTCCATAAAACAGGGACTTCAAGATGGCTATTTGCTTAGGAGGAGGACCAGGAGCTTGTCTGGATACACACGGTTTTTGTGTGGGTTGTGGGTTTATCTGGGGGATCTCTGAGAAGTGTTGAAGGAGACTGGGGCACCCTCAGCAGCACCACTGTTATTAATAACAGCAACCACCACCTGCATTGATTGCACCAAACTCTGTGCCAAGAGCCTCACACACACCATCCCACTTAATCCTCTGAAGAACTAGTGAGGCGTCATCTCCATTTTGACAGATAAATAGAACTGGGGTCTAGGGTGGCTGAGTAAGTAGTAACGGGCTCAGGACCTTAGGACCTTAGAAGACTCGAACCCAGGTCCGGCAGATGGAAAATCCACTGCTGCTGTTCAGTGCAACTGCCCTCCTGGCCTTGCTCCCAACTGCCCCATGCTGCTCTCCAGGACACCCATCCCACCCGCTCGACCACCCAGGCCGCCAGTCTGCAGCTGGAAGGCTTCAAACTTCAAACTTCCCACAAATGGATTTCTGAGCAGGGTCTTTTTTTTTTTTTTTTTTTTTCTTCCCCCACTTGGCGGGAAGCTGACTAGGCTGTTCCTCCTGGTTCCTGCTCTCTAGGGCTTTTGAAAACATTAGCGGGGCTTAGACCAACTCAGGAGGCTGATGGGTGCTGGCTCAGGTCTGAGCCTCTCACTTGGGAAGTGGGGAGGGGGGGCTCCTAAAGTCCCCTGAGGAGTGCGCTCCCTCCCCGACACACCTGACAGCCTCCAGCACAGATGCTGGCCCAGCCCCTGGGACTGCGGCCGCACAATGAGGCCGCACCTGCAGGGAACGTCTGTAAATCCCGGGGCTCTGCGCAGGGCAGCCAGATCGCAGGGAGCGGCAGCAAATCCCAGGATGAAAGCAGAAGCCATCCTGTTGACAATTCATTCGTGTTTCTCCCCCAAATCCATCCACAGCAGAACTGTTAAGCTCATGTTTCCTCTCCTGTTGCAAACAATTGTAAAAATGATCGGTATCTGCCCTCGGTATGGAGCCTGCCTGCTCCGCCCCCAGGCTAAGGGCTGCGTGTGTGGAAAACATGCATTCCCCGGACGCGCCGCAGATCATGGTCACTCTTAGAAACCGTGAGCGCTTGGTCCAGAGAAAAGCAAAGGCAGGCCAGCATGCTGCTGACCTTCTGGAAGACAGGGCCTGCTGCGCACCCGGAGCTGGGCTCCCAAGGCAAGAAGGGATGTGCCTGGAGATTGGGTTGTTCTACAGGGCGACATTCTGCCTCTTAGCCTCCTCATGAGTCTCTGTTGCCTTTGTCAATGGCTCTGAAATCTCCTCTCAAAGTAAAAATGGCATTGAGGGGGGGGAGGGGCAAAGAAGAGAGCTCAGATGGAGCCACGACACCTGGCTCGGATCCTGGTTCCGATCCTGGCTTTCATGCTGACTGGCTATGCCCTCGCCTCTCTGAGCTTTGGTTTGCTCACCTGGATATTTGGAACAGACGACCTCCAAGGCCCCTTGAGATGACACCCCATGAGATGACACCCCATGAGATGACACCCCATGAGCGAGGTGGATGTTTAAGCCAGAAAACACCAAAGCGCCCAAAGCCAACAGCCAGTCCCCAGCGAAGCCAGGGAGCCAGCATCTGGGGGCAATCTGGCTCTAGCTAGTTATGTGCACATGGAGTGCGGGGGCTCGGAAGAGGAAAACATCTTTTTGGCTTGAAGGAGCCCAGAATTGACGCCATGATAACAGGTGTTTTTTTTAACGTAAGTTTTTATGTATGATGAAACACCTTCCATTTCCCTCCATATCCACTCCCCCTTCTTCCAGCAACAGCCTTAGTTTTCTTGAAGGATCCATCCCTCCCAACTCTCCTGCCACATAGTGTGGAGCACAAGCTAATATCTAGCCAATCAGTACATGGTCTTCTCCTGGCCAAGCAGAGGAGGGCACATGACCAAAGCCAGTCCAGTCAGAGGGAGTCCAGGATTTCTGAGACGAAGCTTCTCCATCTGTCCCACTGGACAAAAAAGAGAACCAGCCCTGCTTAAAGGAACTGAGGAACGGGACGAAATAAGCCCTGTCGTGGAGACAGTTCCGGTTCTGGATCAAGCCACACCACATCTACCCAGGACCACCCAGAGGACATTCAGAAAGTACCACATCTGACTCCTCACATTCCTAGCCCCCTCTCCCCCTTTCCTCACGGAAAGCTCAGGCAGACCCAGGGGCACATCCAGCCAATTCCCCGGGTGAGAAATGGATTTATCCAACCATCTATTGATTCAACAAATATCTACTGAGTGTCAGCACTGCGCCCGGCCTCAAGAGCTCTCAGAGGGGTGGGACACAGCCCTGCAGACCGGCAGTTTCGCTGCAGTGTGAGAACAACTCTAATTGGACCATGGAGGTTGTGTTCACACTGCCTATACCTCAGTGGAAGGAATCACGGAAGGTGTCTAAAAGTGACACCATATGCGCTCTTTGATTGAAAACCAGCAACTTTTCACTCACTGATCTCAGTAGTTCTCAAAGCAGCCCTGGTCAGAGGCTGGGCAGGGCTCACCACCCCACTCTACAGAGAAAGAGGCAGAGACCTAAGAGATAGGGACCGGCCTGCTCAGGGTCTGGCAAGTGTGGGGCTGCACAGGGTGAAACCCAGCCTCACAGACAGCACTCCTCGCCTCATCACAATGTCCTTTCCGACTTGATGATGGCACAGGACCCCAGAGTTGGCAGCAGAAGGACCAAGACAAGCCATGTGCCCTCAGAGGACGTGAGAGGTCCCTCGGGAAGGTGCTTCTGGGAGTCAGAAGCAGGCCATGCATCCAGGGGGAGGGTCCATGTGCTGCTTCCATGACATCTCATCATGGGCCCAGACCAGGCTCCTGGGAGGGCTTCATCATCACCAGGTCTCACCAACAGAGAGAAAACTTCCAGAGTCAAACACGTCGCACAGGAATCCAAGCAGAGCCCTGATCCTTGGTCCACATTGAACAGGGTCCATGAGAGTGGCAACGGGTTTGTGGCCATGACCAAGGGGCAGGGCTAAGTGCCAGAACCATCCCAACACACCGTCCTTGCTCTAAGGGCAATGAGGCCCAGGGTTGGGATGAAAGCAAGTCCTCTCTTGCCTTTTTTTTTTTATCATGATACAGTGAAGACCAAGAGAAAAAATAAAAGCTATTAAAAGAGACTAGGAGTGTGGACTTTGGAATTAAAAAGTCCTGAGGTGGAATTCATTTACTAAGCCGTGTACTATGTCCCTTTAAATGACATTAACAACTAGTAATAAC
>PVJC01035869.1:0-18006 GCA_004026665.1 Murina feae | reverse complement strand
GTCCTCCTGTGCTTTTGGGCTGCTGTCCTCTAACTGTCCCTTCCTTATGGATCAGGTCCCGCAGGTTTCGCCCAGTACCAGTCCTTCCCTGCCCCGATCCCTCCACCCTTTCCCCCTTGTCCCCTTTTCTCAGGTGGGCCGGTAAGCCCAGTGGGCCCTCCGTGGGCCTTCCAGTCACCATCAGAATTTTAGAGTTTCCATGCAAATTGTCCTCTGCCTGCCTGTTGCCTGCATGCACCCAACAAGTGTGACCTGCACCCCTCCTACCCGCCTTGTTGATAGTTGTTCTCATGTCGCATCTCCCCAGTGAGGCTGAGATGGGGAGGTCAGAGGCTGTATGGAGCCTCGGGTGTGTATCGTGCTCTGCCTTAGTAGGAGCTTGTTTGGAGATTGTCTCCTAGGGTCCCCTGAACCCTCATCCCCCCAGGTCCTCCTGGAACTCTTATAGACGTTTGTGGACACCCAGTTTCCCCACTCGGGCCTCTTGGAAAAGCTTGCGTTGTAGCTGTAAGTTTCCTCTCGTTTCCTTTTGGTTAAAGTGTGCCTGATACTGCGTTTCATTAGCTGCAGACGAGTCCCCACCAGAGGCTTTCTGAAGCCCCAGGTCTGGTTGGAGTCTGAGGGTATTATTGCACTTAACTTTGCTTCAACAAGATGGCATTCTCTCCGTCAGGGGCCAAGGCACCTCGGCAAACTAGACATTCTAGATTCTGGCAAGATTCAGGAAAACGCTGTCATTTTCTGTGGAAAGGTTCAGCTATAAACTCCACTGCTTACAATATCGAAATCCAAATACTGCCTTCCCCAAGTGTATGTACACAGTGCATACAGAATTCCTCCTGACCCCCCCTGTGTCCCACAGTGGTATTTGTCACGGGGGACCGGGTGGGTGAGGTGAGAATCACTACAAATACATCAACTACCCACACAGGAGACAACCAAGGCCTGGGGAAAGGATCCACTCCCCCCACCTCCCCGGGAAGGAGCAGGAACAGTTTGACAGAAGTTGTAGACTTGAGCTGTGCTTTCCGTCGTCTATTACAGCTTTCAGGGGAATTGAAAAGCATTTTCCACAGTGTGCCCCCTTTCCCTGTTAATCCGAATGATTATTGAAATAGTTCACAGGAGGCAGGAAAGGCAGGGCTCCGTACCCCCTCCCAGAAACAGCTGCTGTTACCCACTTGTGTGTGGTATCAGACACTAGGGTGGTCACAGGTGGCTGCTGGCCCCTAGGATGAGGCTGGTTCCTGCAGGGATGAGCTGGGAGTGTATAACACCAGATTTCCAAGATGCAGGACAAACATGAATGCTAAATCTCATTCATACTTCTTTAAAAAATATATTTTTATTTATTTCAGAGAGGAAGGGAGAGGGAGATAGAAACATCAGTGATGAGAGAGAATCACTGATCCGCTGCCTCCTGCACACCCCCTACTGGGCATTGAGCCCACAAGTCAGGCGCGTGCTCTGATGGGAAATTGAACCCTGACCTCCTGGCTCATAGGTGGACACTAAACCACGGAGCCACACTGGCCAGGCCGATGTTTTTTTTCTTTCCCTTTCTTTTAAAAAAAGTGTCCGAAACATAGACATGAGAGGTTCACGTCTTCAAAAAGGGCTAAATGGCCCTTGCCGGTGTTGGTCAGTGGTTAGAGCACTGGACTGCGCACGGGAGGGTCGTGGGTTCGATTCCTGGTCAAGGGTATGTTCCTGGGTTTCTGGTTCTCTCCCCACCCCTCTTGGGGCTCGTGCGGAAGGCGGTTAATCGATGTGCCTCTCTCTCTCACATCATCGTTTCTCTCTCCCCCTCCCCCTCCCACTCTCACTGAAAAGCAGTGGAAAACATGTCCTCAGGTGAGGATTAACCGAAAGGGTGGGTCTGAATGTAACAAAAGAGACAGATGTGCATGTAACTCTGTACAAATAAAAGAGAGTGAAATTATTTCTGATTGTAACTAACCGTCCTTTCACTATCTGCTCTCCAGGCACTTTGCCTGACACCGTCTGCCCGTGAGGGCGCCACAGTGAGAGCATCCTCTTCCCTCGCTGTCTAGTGGGCATCGCTGTCTGATGGGCATTGCTGTCTAGTGGGCATTGCTGTCTGATGGGCATTGCTGTCTGATGGGCATTGCTGTCTAGTGGGCATTGCTGTCTACTGGGCATCGCTGTCTGATGGGCATTGCTGTCTAGTGGGCATCACTGTCTGATGGGCATCGCTGTCTAGTGGGCATCGCTGTCTAATGGGGATCGCTGTCTAGTGGGCATGTTGCTTGCTAAGCTGTGAGCAGAGAACCTGGGGTGAGACTCCTGGAAGCGCTCTCCCCCCTGCCCCCTCAATCAGAGGTCTTCCCCTTTATGGGGGTGCCCTGCTCACCGCCTATTGGCTGGGCACGTGTCGGATGGAGAATGAGCCAATTGTCCTCACTCAGGGTGTCAGCGTGGGCATCTCATCTTGGAGGAGCAGGAACGCCTGGCGTGGTCTGGATCCCGGCGTGGATGAGCACGGGTCGTGTGGTGCTAATTCGCTGTGGCAGTGACCACGCTCAGGTAGCTGAGCGCCAGGTTCACGGCGCAGAATGCTCCTCTGACTTACTTGTATCCACCGACTTTCAAAGCATTGCCCTTCGTGGAGCGGTTCAGGCAGTTACTCGGGCCCCGTAGGCTTTTCTGTCCTTTGCTGAGGAGGCTCGTCATGAAGAGTTCCTGGTTTTTCCCAGACAGCTTTTGCAAAATTTCCCAGAGAGCTGTTGTAAAATTCAATGCATCGTGACATGAAATTCTGGAAGTAATGAGAACATCCAGATGCCTCTGCGTGGAGTTCAAAGACTCCGGCACCAAGAGGGTCAGGCCCCCGGCCGAGAGCCCAGCCTCCGTGAGAGAAGGCACTGGCCGCAGCGTGCCAATTCCGCGTGCACGTGACCGCACGCTGTGCGCCTTAGGGGAAGGATGGAAAGGTGAGGTGTGTGAACTGGCTCTTGACTGTGTGCCCTCGCCACTCACTTCAGACTCTGGTTTCTCTTGTATTTGCTGACTGCCCACCCAGCCCCCAGTGCAGTCCCACCCATGTGCAGAGCACGCTCAGAACATGGTGCCTGACTCCATTACACGATGCCCTTGTCATGGAAGGCGTTTTGGGGGAGAATACATACAGAAGGATACTATTTTTATGAACTTCTGAAATCAGCAAAACGAGCAGTATTGCATAAGGCTGTCTGTGTGATAAAAGTCTGAGGGAAAAGCCAGGGAACGGGGAAAGGAAGACTGGAATGGCAGTTCCGGAGGAGGGGAGCGAGGGGGCCGGAGTGGAAGCGCACGGTTGGCATCTGCTAGAGAGCGTGGAGAGAGCGGGCATCGTTTCATTCCCGCACCTCATCAGTTACGCATCCTGAAAACGGCGATGCTGCGGAAAATAGGACGAGCTCCAAAGCCAAATTTTGAAAAGCTTTGAGATGTTCTGATTCTTCGTTTTATTGTTTATGTGCATGCAGTGGATGGTCGAGCGTCTGTATTGGCAAAACTCTCATGAAAGATCTAGGTTGAATCTTATGCTCATATCCCTCCCAGTCCCCAAGATTCAGTGTGTGTGTGTGTGTGTGTGTGTGTGTGTGTGTGTGTGTGTGTGTATTGTTTCAGAGAGGAAGGAGAGAGCAATAGAAACATTAGTGATGAGAGAGAATCACTGATCGCCTGCCTCCTGCACTCCTACTGGGGATCCAGCCTGCAACCCGGGCATGTGCCCTGATGGCGAATTGAACCCTGACCTCCTGGTTCCTAGGTTGATGCTCAACCACTGAGCCACGCTGGCCAGGCAGATCAGCTTTGAAAATTGTAGAAACAGTACATGCCAAAGAATGGGTTTAAAGCCCACCTGAGCTCTCCTGATTCCGGGCCAAGGCACTTTGAGGAAAGGCCTTCTTTCCAGCGAGGGGCTGCCTTCACCCTAGCGTTGCCTTCCATGTCATTCTGGCTTAGAGCCCCCAGTGAGAGGCCCATCCGCTCCCTCTGGCACTTGCCTGAATCCATGGAATGTGAGTCCACGTCAGGAGATGATAAAATGTCCTTTCCTTTCCTCTATCTGTGCCCAAAGGCTGGGCACACGGTTTGGATGTGGAATCACAGTGAAGTAACATTTGTGGATGTGTAAACTACTATAACTGCCTTCTTTCTGAATACCCTAATTTTACATATAATTTTGAGCACACGCACCTAGGCATATATATTCTGCACTTACCTTCCTAACATTTACACGCAAAGCATAAGCTCTTTATTTTTCCCCAGTTAACTGTCAAGGTTTTATCAGCAATCTCATCAGAACGCAGCGATATTTGCATGATTGGGTCGAGGCAAACATGAATCTGCATCATTCCTGTGGGAGCAGACAGAGCAGGTGGCTTTCAGAAGAGACTGCGGTGAATCGGGAATCGGAAAGGGGAAATGGATTGCGTCTGTTTCCGTTGCCTTCTCTCCCACAGGGATGGTGATGACGCGCCTCAGAGTTTTCGTCCGAAGTTTCAGACCCTCTTTTATATTCATCGCTCAGCCAACAACTGTGCAGGCACCTTCCGCCTGCTGGGGTGCATGTCAGGGCCCATGCAGGAGGCAGAGGAAGGGCCCGTCGCTGCAGGGCAGTCTTTTGACCTTGAGTTCTTCCCATCCAGGGGTTCATTGGTGTGTGACTAAGCATCGAGGAGGTATTAGTGCATTGAAAGGAGACACATGGCTTCATCTCCTCTCATCAGATTTAATCACATTCCCAGTTGGCCTCTACTCACTGATGAGGGCTGATGTTAGTTTGTAAAATAAGCAAAATGCGAGTCTCCTCAGCTGCAAACTGTGTTTCTTTGCTATCAAGCTGCTTGCTCTTTTTCATTGTCATTTTTCTGGGCGTGGATGTGCGTGTGTTTGTGTAACCATGTAACAAGCTGCTGCAGCGGAATGGTGAGAATTCCCTCACCCTGTGATTAGTTTATAACGGACACGCTAGATCCTACCCATCTGCATGAGTACTTTTTCTTTCGGGACAGCCGAGGGTGAGGGGTGAGGATCCTGGAGCCCATCAATACCTCTTCTGAAATTGGCTTCAAATCTGATGGGGGGTGTGTGTGTGTGTGTGTGTCCTTGTTTCGTTTGTATGCAACATATATGCAGTATAACGTTATTCCTGGAATGTAGGCTTTCTGTCCTGAAATAGCCAAGAGTTATTCAAAGAGCTGAGCTGGTTGAGTGTGGTGAGGATTGACAGACATTTCTCTTACGGACCCAGTGTGACTTGCGGGTGCTCTCCGATATCGGCTCCGCAGGGGGAGGTACAGCAGCCTCGAGGGCTCTCCGTGCTCCATCAGCGTAGAGCTCTCCGCCCGCCTGGAAGAGACTCATTTGCATGTAGCAGTTCTGGTCTGTTTGCTTTAAAACTTAAAGGCTCACAGAATTTTATAGTTACCACTGATTTATGGTCCCACTGAATTGTATTAATATCCACACATAGGTGGGCACATATGGGCGTGTAATTGCCTTCGTGTTGTGATAAGTGGAAAGCATTAATAGAAGTCTGCTGATGGAATAGTCGCATGGAGAGTTTATTCCGCTCCCTGGAATGCTCTTTTGACACCAGATGGAAGGAAGCTCTTTGAATCATCCTTCCCCTGTAATGTTAGCCGCTGAGTAGAAGATGAGCCGGGAGGATAACATAGCGTTACTCACAGTGGCCGAGAGTTGTCAGTGCTATCCAGTGTCCGTCGGGGTGACGGGGAAGCCGGATGCGGCCTGTCCATGTTATTCAGCAAAGAAGGAAATCCTGGCACATGTGACACCCTGGGTGAGCCTTGAGGACATTAGGTCGGTGAAATAATGCAGTCGCCAGAGCACACACACTGTGATCCCACGTCCATGAGGCACCTGGAGGAGTCAGGTTCATAGACACGAGAGCAGGAGGGTGGTGGTGGGAGGGAGCAGAGACCCGGACTGTACACCTAAGAGGCAGAGCTTACCTTGTGCATCACACCTCAACAAAGCCCTAAACTCCAGGGGAAGTGGGGCAGGAAAAGGAGAGGTTAAAAGCATAACCTTCTGACTGGATGGACCTGGATTGTGAGTCCTGGTTTCCCCTTTAATCAGCTGTGTGGCCTTAACACACCCTAAATTCTTTGCCATGTCCTGGGCAGAGAGACGACAGAATAGGGGCCAGAAGCTCAGGGGCATGCTGATGCGATAAGAGGAGAACTTGGGAGCTGTTGCTAGGAGGAGCCTTGTTCTTGGGGAAGCCCCAGACCGGTCTAGGGCGTGTGGGGTGGGAGCCTGAAGGGCTGGGAAAGTGCTCCGGCTGCTCACTCAGCGGCTGTAGCTTCTCTCTGCGGCCGGGCCGCCTGGCAGCCTGGGATGGCGCCTCTCCCTAGCGGAGCACCAGCCTGATGCAGAAGCTCCAGGCTGTGCACGTGCTTCCCTTTCGAGGTGTGGGGTGGAAACGGCATCATCTCACATCTTCATCCGTAGACCATCAGACCTGAATGTCCCAAAGCTTACAATTGGGGGGCTTCCCCCACTTTGTGCTGAGAGCATGCCCCCCTGGACACCACTCGCGGACGCCTGGGTCTGTCTGTAGCCCCTCCTGGCACTTGGGTTTCAAGGGCATGTCAAGATGAGGATGCTCTCTCGGGAGCTGGGCGTGGCTGGTCTGAGCAATACAGCTTCACAGGCACAGCGCTGGGGAACCAGAAAGATGCTCGCGACTTCCGAGACGGTAGGGACCCGGCTGTCCTGCCAGCAGCTGAGTGCATTGCCTTCCATGCCGATGCCATCACCGGGATGCAGTTACTACCCCGGGCTCTGCTCTTTCTCCCGTCTTCTCACCTCGCCTTTCTGAATCTCCAGGTCCAGTTTAGATGGGCTCCTCTCTCTGCCTGTGATGCCATCGCTGTTCAAAGCTCTGAAGCTTCTGTAGAGGGCAGTCTCTTGATCGGTGCACGATGGCCCAGTCCCCGGAAACAGTGCCTTTTCCTCAGCAGGGGCTGTGGGGGTGGTAGGCACTGGAGCCATGGTTTTCCCACGTGGGGGTACCTTAGAAGGATGCTGGAGCCAGGGAAAATGTAGATGCTGCCTTTCGCCCCCGTCGAGTAGCATGGTGTCACTTCTGGCTAGATCCCTGGTTAGTGACGGAGTTTGCACCCTGCTGCCTGAGTTCCTAATCTGGTTTCTGACTACCATCAGCTCCTGCCTTGGATTCAGGTGATGGTTTCCATGTCTCACTTGCTCTCACACCCTAAAACCAGTGCTGGGATATGGACCCTAAAACCTGCTATGACAAATAGCCCACTAAGAACCTTTTCCTTTTTTGGGGCTTCCTCCATCTCTGCTGGACGTGTTCTGGGTCCTTTCCTTGTTCTCCAGTTGCTTCCTCCACTTCCTCCCTCCCCCCACATTCCTTAACCTCTGTAATCCATTCTTAATAAAGGCCCTAGGGATCGCCTACTGTGACTATCCCTGCAGTCTGACTGGCTGTGTGAAACCGAACCCCACTTGGCTTGCTGTTGGGCTTACACAACACTCAGCCATGTGGAGAGTTCCTGCTGAATGGGACATGCCGAGGGGATCCGTCTCAGAAACCAGAAGCTGCCTAAGTGCGGGCTACAGAGCAGTGCCGTGCGGGGCTGTAAGCAACCCCAGCAGCCCCGGAACAGGAGGCTGTGCAGCCCGGGGCCAAGTGCAGCCGCTCATTCGTTAGGCTATGACTGCGTTGCCCATGATCCCAGTAGGTCAGCCCCGGGCTTAACCCTGGATTGTAAAATTGCGCCTCGTGCTTCTCGGGCTTTGCCAGGGGCTCAGGGGGTCACACTTCCCTGCGGAGCTGTGTTTATGCCTCTCGGGTTTTTCCTGTTAAGTTACTGTGCAAGGTGGACAACTAAAGAAATGGTAATTTTTCACATACTTACTCCTGTGGCAAACGATGGTTAGACTAGCAGCTCGTTCACACACCGCGGTGGGGGAGTTTTCAGGGGCACAGTCTGAGGCCTAACAGTGTCACACAGGTAGAGGCAGCACTGATGCCACCATGTGCCAATTTGGGCTGTGAACTCTGCGCTGAGTCAAGCTGTCTGTGCCAAGAATTCCATCTTCCGCTGCTGCTGTGAGCCCGGACCACACTCCCCACAGCTGCAGCGGCTTCCACTCCTGGTCTCCGTGGGTTGGGCAGTGTTGTGTAACAGACAAATCGGTGCGAATTTTCTTGATGTAGGCACAGTGCTGGGCATGGCAGGTGCATGAGATGCAGCTCTTACGAAGGAGCTCACAATTATATTCAGTTTGGCGCCATCCCGGGGCGTGTATCCGTCCCGGGGAGTATATCAGTGAGGCATTTTGACCAAGATGATAAGCTTGGTGGGATGTGGCCCACTCAGTAGACAGTAGGTGACCTAGGGTGGGGTAGGAACTGGGCGGAGGGGGACAATGGGATGGTAGAAGGGGGAACATCTTTACTATTATCAACAATAAAGATTAATAAATAAATTGATTTTTAAAAGGTTGGCGAGATTCCTTAGCTCTCAAGGCAGCTCTCACTCCTGTCCGCCACCCAGCACGCCCTCTGTCTCCTGCCTGAGCGTGGAGGAGGGCAGGTCCCAGGTCCAGTGCACGCTTGAGTGCGAGGTGGCGAGGGTCAGAGTTCTCTCAGCAGGGCTTCCAGCCTGCAGAGCTGTCCCCCTCTGAGTCTCCCTGGAACAGGAGCCCCATTTGTTCACCTGGAAAACCGCTTGTCCTTCTCCAGCCTCGGGGGCTGGAGACTTGCTTGCGGGAGAGGCGGGAGTGGGGGCAAACAGGCTGATTGCATGGGGCAGGGCGGGGCCGAAGCTCTGTTTGCACAGCCCTTCAAGATGGAGAAAGCAACAAATAGTGATATCAAAGGACAGTCCTCCGAAAACACCGTGCCATTTGGGCAGGAAGGCCACGCTGGAGGTGCATAAACACCCAAGCAAGATGTCCACCAGCGCTGATAGAGTGTATTTACTACCACACCCTTCTCTTAAGTTCCTCAGGGGGTGAAAATGCAGTCATACCCCAAGCCTGAAGAATTTGCATGGGTCTTTGCAGGGCTGCCCCCAGTACACTGACCTATGCCTTTCATCCTATCCATAGTCCTTTGTTCCAGCTTATTCTTGAGACTAAAGTTAGTTTGGCAGCTACTTTTGGGTTGTGTTGTAAGATGGTCTCATTCCCATAAAATTAGGGTGGTCTTGATTCATGTCAGTGTTTTCGTGTTACTGTTTCGAGTGTGTTAAATGGCTGTCATATGAAGTTCTTGTAAAGCTTGATGTTCCTAATCTCACTTGTAACATAGTATTTTTTAATCCTAAATGGATATGTTAACTCTGCTTTGCCTGATGCTGGTGTACGATGGCAACCTCAGATGTAACCAGGAAATCACAGGCAAGAAACCCGTGCCAGTAATTTTTTTCACCCGGGAGGATAAAGGATGATCATAAGAGAGCGCAGTTGTCTTCTGGGCAAAAATAAAAAAATTGTAGCTGCTTAAATTGTTTCCGGCCTCAGAGAAGGGCAGTGCTATCGATTTTATGTACTGTGGTGAGATTGCGGACACATTAACCTCCTCGCGACCTCCTTTGCAGAAGTGAGACTTGAGCGTGTAAGTTTTACAAAGTTCTGTGGGTGAACTGTGCGCGTGGCGGCTCTTGTTTGGCCATCGTGAGGCGTTGGCGTGGATTGAGGACCAGCTGTGGAGGGGAGGTGGAACTTGACCCAAAGGACACAGAAGTCCTTTGAAGAGACCTCAGTGACAGTGGCACTTCCTACTGGCTCACAGAGACATTTAAGTGTCAGGAACGCAGCCATGTGCAGGAGGCAAAAGCAGACAGCCCCCAAGAAACCAACCAACCCGGAAACAAGACAATCCTGTCCCTGCTTAGAGGCTCTGCCCCGGTGAGGGTAGCCGGGAGGAGGGCGCCCGAGTCCTGCCGCAGTTCCGGCCTACGGAGCGAGGGCATCCGGGGGGTGATGGCACCTGCAGGGGTTTTCCCGGAGAACTTGGTGCGGCGCGGCCTCTGTGCTATTCCTGACTTTAGAGTTGAACCCTACTCTTCCCAAGATGTGACTCCACTCAGGTATGTTCTTATGTTGACGCCACACTAAGGGGATCCCAGGAAAGGAGCTCATCCGGAGGCAGCGGCCTGGAGACTGAAGCCTCTGAGGAAAAGCTGGGCCCCAGGACTTACAGTCTGGAGAGAAGGAGATATGACCCTGAAATACTGTGGGACGATCACTTGGAATTCCTATCTCCCTTTCTGAGTTCTTTGGAAGCTCAGAGTGATCAACAGTGGGTATGCAGGAGGCAGGGTTAGCTTGGGGTGCAGGAGCACCGGGCCAGTCAGACCCCTGAGGGGTGGACTGGGCTGCAGACATGAGGGCTTCCTCCCTGCAGGGGTCTGAGCAGCCTGGGTATGGGCTTTTGACCCCTATGACCTTGAATCTGCTGGGAGGAATACATATACATATATATATATATATATCTATTTTTTTTTAAGGTAAAAAGGAATAATTTCAAATAGTACAGGAAGGAAGGAGTAAACCATTTAGTTCGTGAGCGTCTGCTGATCTGTAAAAGTGAACCTAAAGAAAGTGGCTCACAGTTTTTCTTCCTCTTAGAGAAATAGGCTTCCACCTCACTTGAATTTATTCTAAGGGTGGGCCTGGCCGGCGTGGCTCAGTGGCTGAGCGTCGACCTGTGAACCAGGAGGTCACTGTTCGATTCCTGGTCAGGGCACACGCGTGGGTTGCGGGCTCGATTCCCAGTGTGGGGTGTGCAGGAGGCAGCCCATCAATGATTCTTTCTCATTTTTTTTTTTTAAAGTGGGAATTACAAAGCTTTATTGATTTAGGATAAAGTAGTTTCAAATGCTCTAGCCCCATGTTTGGGCTGTGGGTACTTGGTGGTGGGAGGGAGGAAGGCGACATAAAGGGGCCATCTGGTGCCTTTCTTATGGCATGAAGCCATGTGTGGGTTGTAAATTTGGGTGCAGACAGAAAGGAATGAGAATGAAGGAGATGAGAGAGAGGAAGGGCGCTCAGGGGAAGGGGGGGCTTGAAAGAAAAAGATAGGTGGGCCCAGCCCCCTGGTGGGGCTGGTGCTGTGTGGACCCCTGCACTGAGCTTGCTCTGCTCGGCCGAGAAGGAGGAAGGCCGAAGGCCTCTGCAGTGAGGTGGGGCCCGATGCCCTCAGAGGCTGGCTGGGACCTGGTTTGCCGTCTTGTAGACCTCGGGTCCCTGCAACGCCCTGAGAGCTGATGACTTAGCTTCAGAGGAAGCATCGGTCAGTGTCAGCGCCAAGAAGTGCTGACCGTCAGCCGCCGACTGCCCTGCCAGGCTGCCTCCCTGCTTGTCACTGGGTGGGGCCCTGGCGTGCTGTGTCCTTCCAGGTGCCGGGCCTGCGCGGAGGTCAGACGCCTTCCGAGGTTGCGGCACGTCCGCATGGCGCACCGCCAGCACCCTCGGGAGGCACTTGCACACTCAGGTCACACCTGTGCATCAGTGTCTACGCGTGTGCGGCTGCCTCCCTCGGAGGAGCCCACAATGGGCCAGCTTCTGCTTTATTTCCTTCAGAAAATACCAGCTCCTCACTCCTTTTTAAAAAAAATATATCTTTTTATTGATTTCAGAGAGGCAGGGAGATGGAGAGGGAGAGAGAAACATCAATGATGAGACAGAGTCTTTGATTGGCTGCCTCCAGCACACCCCATGCTGGGCATCAAGCCTGCAACCCAGGCATGTGCCCTGACCGGGAATTGAACCGTGACCTGGTTCACAGGACGAAGCTCAACCACGGAGCCAGGCAGGTCGGGCCGTCAGCTCCTCACGCTCATGGCGGTGTCTTACATTTTTACATACATACACTCTATGCTCTGCAAGTTGGGCTTCCCTTCAGTTGTCATTTTCCTTGTTCACAAGAGCCCCGCGAGGCAGGGAAGATGAAGAGGGAGCCGGCATGAGCGGGTAAGCGGCATCCTCGCACTTACTCTGTGCATCCTGGTGGTGACTCTGGTGACGGGGTGGGAGGACCGGCTCCTGAGTACTTGCTGGGTGTGTGTGTGTTTTCCTGGGTGCTCGGTAGTGCGTTGTATCTGAAGGGTTTGAGTCCCATGCCGCTGGTTGCAGGATTGTGTCGGTTTTCCAGCTCGCAGACCATTGGTCTGTTTAGGCTGTGTACGTTTGTATCCTGCTTAGGAAGCGAACATTGGTGTCCTAGGTAGCACAGACAGGATGGTGCAATGGAAGCAGGCACAGGGAGGAAGGGGATCGCTGTAATTCCAGACCCGGCTTTGGGCCTGCTGTGACACGAGGCTCCTGGTCTGGCGTTCCACCTGTGAGCTTCTCTCTCAGGCCTGTGCTAAGGGTGAGAGTCGTGGGCAGCACTCAGCAATCAGCAAGTGGGAATCGTGGGTGGTGGCTGGTGCCCCATCCAGGCCCCGCCACACCCCATTGTGACCTCATGACCGAAGTTTGATGTTGACAAAACCTCTCCCTGCCCAGCCACAGTGGCTCTGTGTTTGAGTGTCAACCTATGAACCGGGAGGTCGTGGTTCAACTCCTGGTCAGGGCACCTGCCTGGGGCGTGGGCTCATAGGAGGCAGCCGATCATTGATTCTCTCTCATCATTGATGTTTCTCTCTCTCTTTCTCTCTCTCCTTCTCTAAAACCAATAAGAATATATTAAAAACAAAAGACACCTCTTCCTTGTGCGCCGTGCCTCAGGCTGACAGACCCGGGAAGTCACCAGGACTCGGGGCTTGTGTCACAGGGCAGAGAGGGGTCCTGGGAAGCTGGTTTGAGCCTTTCGTGGAGCCAGAGCATCCTCACTGAGGCTGTCGATGATTGCCTTGCAGGCTCCATCGCTCCCACTGGCAGGACCAGTCTGCTTGTCTTTGGATTTACCTTGAGTTCTTCCGCCTGGAATATTCCACCTAGAATATTCTTTCCTTCTCTGCTTCTACGTATGTTCTATCTCTGCAGGCCCAGGTCGCACTGTAGCCTTTCCCGTAGACACAGCGGGAACCGCTTCTCCGTCGTCTGGAGCAGTCACTGTAAATAACGTCCATCCATCCCTTATTCTTGGCATTGCCCTGTCTCCTCCCAGGCCTGCTCCGTCGCTGGTCTGCACCGTGTGTATTTCCTGGGTGATTGCATAGCTGTTTGCATGTTGCTCATCGCCTCACCTTACCCACGAGGGCAGAGACCCAGCGGCGGCGAGCCCTGTGCCTTTCGTGGCGGGCCCTCGGAGCCGCTGGTTTGAAGAGCAGGGCTGCACAGGGCTGTGAGCCCCGCGTTTGAGAGTCTGGTATTTCTGTGAGGGTTTCCCCCAAGGGCCTGGGGAGGCCTCCCCCCGAGGGACACTCACTCGCTGAAGCAATGTCTCAGAGGCAGGTGTGGGCTGAACAGCGGTGAGCGAGTTTGCAGCGCTTCACGTCTGAAACATGAGCAGCAGAGGCGAGGGGGAATGCTAGGTTTCCTGCTCGGTCTTCCTCCCAAGGAGAGCAACATGCAGGCCTTCCCTCCCGCCTGCTACTTCCGACCTTGTGTTCTAGCCACTTACAATGCAATCGTCCAATCTCAGGAAAGCAAGGACGAAAGCGCGATCAGCTGACAGTGCTATTAGTGGTGAGCCATGGGACCGAGGAATGGAAACTGGAGAGGGGTCAGGCTCAGGCTTCTTCCATTTATGCCCTTTTCTTGCTGTGAAAACTTGGGCAAGTCTCTCTCTCTCTCTCTCTCTCTCTCTCTCTCTCTCTCTCTCTCGACTTTTTCGTATGTGTTAAATAGAAGCAATCAGATGTATCTGAGTAAAGTTGGGAATGGGAATGAAAGGAAAACGATGGTAGGAAGGAAACTTGAAGGTAAGGAAGGGTTCCTGGCCCATGTGAGGCTCTGTGTTTGGTGTGCATTTCATTCCTTGCTGATACGCAGACCAGCAGTCAGCATGTAAAGTTGAGATGTGTGTGTTTATAACCTTGAGTCATAGCAACGCTCCTGAGTCACAGAGATCGGGGTTTAGAGTTAGAAGCACGTACTTCACCTTGTTGCAGATAGTTTCCGGTAAGGCTGCTTCCGAAGCATGAGCTTTCCTGTAGCCTCTGTGAGTTGTGCTTGAGGGTGGAGTGTGCTGAAGGGGGATGCACTGCGCGTGGCATCCACGGAGCAGAGGCCTGGGCCCTGGCGGGGCTGGGATGGAGCTTACCCAGAGGATTGCTCAGGAGCATCCACCCTGAGCTGGGGAGAGCGACAGGAGCTGGTCAGGGAGAAGCCGGAAGTTAGGGACTAGATGGGAGCCTCCTAACTGTGATGCTGTTATGAGCTGGAGAGACCATCTCCATCATGAGATATTATGAGGATAAAAGTAGCACCCGGTATGAAATGTGATGATAATGAAAGTAAGTCATGCTTAGAACCATAACATGTAAACTGATGCCTCAGTCCCAGTTTACTTTAGAATAAAGTTACTTTAAGGGCCCTCGCCGGTTTGGCTCACTGGATAGAGCACCAGCCTGTGGACTGAAGGGTCCTAGGTTTACTTCTGGACAAGCGCACACGCCCAGGTTGCAGGCTCGATCCCCACTGGGGGGGCGTGCAGGAGGCAGCTGATCAGTGATTCTCATCATTGATGTCTCTCTCTCTCTCCCTTCCTTTCTGAAAATCAATAAAAATATATTTAAAAGAAAAATAAAACAAAGGGCACTTTAAGGATAGTATCTCAGTCCAGTTGGGCTGTGGTAACAAACTGCCGCATACTGGGCGATTCTCAGTGGCGGGGGCTTCTCACGGCCCTAGGCTGGCGCCCAGATCGGGCCTGTGGGCCAGGCTCTGGCTCAGGCTCCAGGGGGCCTCTCCGGGGTTGCAGGCGGCTCTTCTGCTCTCACCGCTTGCGCGGGGCTGAGAGAGGGCGTGGGAACTCGGTCTCGTTTATAAGGCACGGGTCCCACTCACGAGGGCTCCCCCCTGGACCTAGGCCACTTCCCCAGACCCTCGCTTAGGGGGTTGGGATTTCAACATGTGCACTGAGCAGAATTCTGTGGAGGTTTAGTTAGGTGGGGGTGTGCATTGACGATTCATTTTTTTATTGCTGATCATGGAATGGTACAGGTGTACCACAGTTTGTCCACCCACTTGGGCTTGTTTCCAGGTTATGGCTGTTATGAATAAAGCCGCTATAAACATTTACGTACAGGTTTTGGGGTGAATGTTACCTTTTAATTTCTGAGATAAATCCCAGAAGTGAAGATGCTGGGTTTTGTGGTGGTTTGTAGTCCTTTTTTTTTTTTTTTTCCTTTAAAGAAACTGCCAAATATCTGATCCAGTGTTTCTACATCCTCGTCAGCATTTTGTGCTGCCATTATTTTTTAAAATAAACTTTTAATTTTAGAAGTGTTATATTTGCAGTTCTTCTGTAAATCTGTTACAGAGAGTTCCCATATACCCCATGCCCAGCTTTCCCTGTGAGCATCTTGCGGTGGCGTGCTACATTTATTACAGCGGGTACGCTAATAGGAACACACTGTTATGAGGTGTGTACTCTATTCGCCTGCCTTTCGTTTTTACCTAGTGTCACAGGGAGTAGTGGGGCAGCTGAGGAGCAGGGGTTCGGGGAAGGTCCAGGTTGTGTCTGCACCGCAGGGGAAGGAGACTCGGACAAGGCCCTCCGTGGGGGCAGCTGTCCCCTCCAGTTGAGAGACAAAGGGATTGACTTGTCCAAGGAGGAGGCGGCCCGTGTTCTAAACACCAGGTGTTAGGACTGTCGTCCTTTCCGGAGGCTTCTGGAACCGCAGGCCTCCGAGAGGTCCTCAGTAATTCACCTTGCCGCCAGGTTTCCTTCCGCTTTGCTTCCTGAACTGTCCGTGGAATTGGACGTGGAGGGCTGCAGGCCCTGCTGTGTGCTTTGGCTGCGGAGAGGGGAGGCCCAGGGCGAGAGGTCTTTGCCACAAGCTCAGTTGCTGTTAGAGGCGGCAGTGCAGCCTTCGGAGCTGGGTCTGTGCCTTAGGGTGAGATCTTAATTAGCAGTACATCAGGGTGGTGCTGAATAATTCAGTTACCAAAAGGCCAGCCAAGGCCCCCTGTGGCGCTTCATTTAAGTGCAATATAAACTCGGAGAGCCTTGCCCTATGTGAAATTTTACAACTTTCTCTAATGGCTTATCTTATTTCCGAGTTGTTGGTTTAACCCAGGCGGTGAGCCCTCCGGGCATCAGTGGTCTTTATGCTGAACACTCCGGCTTCTGCAAATGATAGCTGTGCTGGCCATGCACACAGGGCCAGATGGCAGATAGGCGTAGCTTTGTTTGGAGACCGGAACAGTCAGGCAGTACGCAGGCAGACCCCGGAGATGCGGGAGTTTAGGGCCAGACCGCCTCACACGGCGAGTCACACGGCTTTCTGGCTTTCTGGTTTTCCGGTGCGTAAGTTTACCCTATGCGGTAGGCTGCTAAGTGTGCCGTACCGCTATGTCTAAAAATAACAATGTACATACCTTGTTATTGCTAAAATACTTAATTGCTAAAATATGCCAACCATCATCCGAGCTGGTTGGGAAAATGGCAGATAGACTTGCTCAACACGGGGCCTACCACAAACTTTCAGTTTATTAAAAGAAAACATCACAGCCATAAAGAGCATAACCTGATATCTGGGAAGTACAGTAGAGTGAAGCAGAGTAAAATACCGCCTAAAACAAGGTGGGTTTCCTGTATATCGCTTTAAAAAAATGGATGAGAGGGGCCCTCGGCCTGGGACATGATCTCCTGGCTCCGGGTCCTTGCCTGTCTCGGTGGCGAGGAAGTTGGGGTGGGGGAGGGCTTCATGGAGGGCGGTGCGTCTGGAACCAGATCCTCAGGAGCCAATAGGATTTGGGCCACAGGCCAGCAAGGAGGGAAAGCGTGTTTATGACCTTTCATGGGGTGACCCAGTTCTGATTTTTACAGCTATGTGCTGCTACGGGCTTTTTCTATCTGCTGTAGAATGAGTCTCCAGAGAGTTTGGGACAGTTGGTAAGTAACCTCTAGGGTGAAGGGGGAGGTCTGATGGTTTGCATCAGAATGTGGGCCTGAGGGAGGACGGAGGGAGCGGATGCCAGGGGTCCTTCACCCCCATCACTCTGGAGCGGAAGCCGCCTTCTCCCTGGGTCTGAAGCAGGAAGTCTCACACCTCACACAGAAGCCATCCTCGGCACCTGAGACGTGTGTTCACGCCCGTGAAACACCCAGCACGTTGCTTCATAGGCCAGAGGTGCTTGGTAATGGTCTTGTTTAAAAAAAAATTACTATTTAACAAAAAACACAAGGTAATGGTTTTTGAAGTTTCCAATTGTAGAAGCACATAAGGGGACAAAAGTAGAGGGAGCCTCGGGCCAGACACAGCGAGGCTTTCCCAAGGGAAGGTGGGCAGCGCCGTGTTCTTCGTTCTCAGGCCCGCTGGGGGAGCGTGCCAGGGTGCAGTCTCCGGAGAGCATGCCCGGGAGTCAGTTGACGTTGTCGGTCTTTAATATCCTTTCCAGGGAGCGCGTCCTTTACAGCGCTCTTGGCATCTTTCACATTCACTTAAAAGATTGAAACCATTGATTCCATGTTTGCATTCAAGACTCCAGTTCTCTCCAAATGGAATAAAAATTGATACCCAAGGTTGTGACCTTCATAAAGTAAAATGTGGTGTACTTGTGCTTGGTTTCACTAAAGATGGAAATGTAGCAGGTCATAGCTGGGGGGGGCGGGCTTTAGTCTCTCCCCCACCCCCCGACCCCAAAGCCATGCATTGAGTCCCTGCCAGTGGTGTTTTTATATGAGACCTTTGCCTAAGCCTCATCTCCTGGTGAGGAATCTCATGAAGTCAAGATTCATAATCAAGCTCAGGCCTGGCCGGATGTCTCAGTTGGTTGAGTGTGGTCCTGGACACCCAAAGGTTGTGGGTTTGATTCCCGGTCAGGAAACATACCTAGGTTGTGTACAGGAGGCAACTGATTGGTGCCCCC